>JALXFT010002370.1:0-56789 GCA_023376895.1 Aspiorhynchus laticeps | reverse complement strand
GACCTTCTCAGGTTGTCACTCACCAAGAATCAGGCAAGACTGATGTTGCATTACAAAATAAAAGCCCTCTAAAATCTCATATAAAGCTTATTTTGCTGGGCATTTCAGATAGCTCTAAAAAGGAAAGTCCCTGTCACCACAGACTAGTTTCACTTCAGATTGATAGTAGACCTTCTCAGGTTGTCACTAACCAAGAATCAGGCAAGTCTGATGTTGCATTACAAAATAAAAGCCCTCCAAAATCTCATATAAAGGGTGTTTTACTTGGCATTTCAGATAGCTCTAAAAAGGAAAGTCCCTGTTACCACAGACTAGTTTCACTTCAGATTGATAGTAGACCTTCTCAGGTTGTCACTCACCAAGAATCAGGCAAGTCTGATGTTGCATTACAAAATAAAAGCCCTCCAAAATCTCATATAAAGGTTATTTTGCTGGGCATTTCAGATAGCTCTAAAAAGGAAAGTCCCTGTTACCACAGACTAGTTTCACTTCAGATTGATAGTAGACCTTCTCAGGTTGTCACTCACCAAGAATCAGGCAAGTCTGATGTTGCATTACAAAATGAAAACCCTCCAAAATCTCATATAAAGGGTGTTTTGCTTGGCATTTCAGATAGCTCTAAAAAGGAAAGTCCCTGTTACCACAGACTAGTTTCACTTCAGATTGATAGTAGACCTTCTCAGGTTGTCACTCACCAAGAATCAGGCAAGTCTGATGTTGCATTACAAAATAAAAGCCCTCCAAAATCTCATATCCAAGCTGTTTTGCTTGGCATTTCAGATAGCTCTAAAAAGGAAAGTCCCTGTTACCACAGACTAGTTTCACTTCAGATTGATAGTAGACCTTCTCAGGTTGTCACTCACCAAGAATCAGGCAAGTCTGATGTTGCATTACAAAATGAAAACCCTCCAAAATCTCATATAAAGGGTGTTTTGCTTGGCATTTCAGATAGCTCTAAAAAGGAAAGTCCCTGTTACCACAGACTAGTTTCACTTCAGATTGATAGTAGACCTTCTCAGGTTGTCACTCACCAAGAATCAGGCAAGTCTGATGTTGCATTACAAAATAAAAGCCCTCCAAAATCTCATATAAAGGTTATTTTGCTGGGCATTTCAGATAGCTCTAAAAAGGAAAGTCCCTGTTACCACAGACTAGTTTCACTTCAGATTGATAGTAGACCTTCTCAGGTTGTCACTCACCAAGAATCAGGTAAGTCTGATGTTGCATTACAAAATAAAAGCCCTCCAAAATCTCATATAAAGGTTATTTTGCTGGGCATTTCAGTTAGCTCTAAAAAGGAAAGTCCCTGTTACCACAGACTAGTTTCACTTCAGATTGATAATAGATCTTCTCAGGTTGTCACTCACCAAGAATCAGGTAAGTCTGATGTTGCATTACAAAATAAAAGCCCTCCAAAATCTCATATAAAGGTTATTTTGCTGGGCATTTCAGTTAGCTCTAAAAAGGAAAGTCCCTGTTACCACAGACTAGTTTCACTTCAGATTGATAATAGACCTTCTCAGGTTGTCACTCACCAAGAATCAGGTAAGTCTGATGTTGCATTACAAAATAAAAGCCCTCCAAAATCTCATATAAAGGTTATTTTGCTGGGCATTTCAGATAGCTCTAAAAAGGAAAGTCCCTGTTACCACAGACTAGTTTCACTTCAGATTGATAGTAGACCTTCTCAGGTTGTCACTCACCAAGAATCAGGTAAGTCTGATGTTGCATTACAAAATAAAAGCCCTCCAAAATCTCATATAAAGGTTATTTTGCTGGGCATTTCAGTTAGCTCTAAAAAGGAAAGTCCCTGTTACCACAGACTAGTTTCACTTCGGATTGATAATAGACCTTCTCAGGTTGTCACTCACCAAGAATCAGGTAAGTCTGATGTTGCATTACAAAATAAAAGCCCTCCAAAATCTCATATAAAGGTTATTTTGCTGGGCATTTCAGATAGCTCTAAAAAGGAAAGTCCCTGTTACCACAGACTAGTTTCACTTCAGATTGATAGTAGACCTTCTCAGGTTGTCACTCACCAAGAATCAGGTAAGTCTGATGTTGCATTACAAAATAAAAGCCCTCCAAAATCTCATATAAAGGTTATTTTGCTGGGCATTTCAGTTAGCTCTAAAAAGGAAAGTCCCTGTTACCACAGACTAGTTTCACTTCAGATTGATAATAGATCTTCTCAGGTTGTCACTCACCAAGAATCAGGTAAGTCTGATGTTGCATTACAAAATAAAAGCCCTCCAAAATCTCATATAAAGGTTATTTTGCTGGGCATTTCAGTTAGCTCTAAAAAGGAAAGTCCCTGTTACCACAGACTAGTTTCACTTCAGATTGATAATAGACCTTCTCAGGTTGTCACTCACCAAGAATCAGGTAAGTCTGATGTTGCATTACAAAATAAAAGCCCTCCAAAATCTCATATAAAGGTTATTTTGCTGGGCATTTCAGATAGCTCTAAAAAGGAAAGTCCCTGTTACCACAGACTAGTTTCACTTCAGATTGATAGTAGACCTTCTCAGGTTGTCACTCACCAAGAATCAGGTAAGTCTGATGTTGCATTACAAAATAAAAGCCCTCCAAAATCTCATATAAAGGTTATTTTGCTGGGCATTTCAGTTAGCTCTAAAAAGGAAAGTCCCTGTTACCACAGACTAGTTTCACTTCGGATTGATAATAGACCTTCTCAGGTTGTCACTCACCAAGAATCAGGTAAGTCTGATGTTGCATTACAAAATAAAAGCCCTCCAAAATCTCATATAAAGGTTATTTTGCTGGGCATTTCAGATAGCTCTAAAAAGGAAAGTCCCTGTTACCACAGACTAGTTTCACTTCAGATTGATAGTAGACCTTCTCAGGTTGTCACTCACCAAGAATCAGGTAAGTCTGATGTTGCATTACAAAATAAAAGCCCTCCAAAATCTCATATAAAGGTTATTTTGCTGGTCATTTCAGATAGCTCTAAAAAGGAAAGTCCCTGTTACCACAGACTAGTTTCACTTCAGATTGATAATAGACCTTCTCAGGTTGTCACTCACCAAGAATCAGGTAAGTCTGATGTTGAATTACAAAATAAAAGCCCTCCAAAATCTCATATAAAGGTTATTTTGCTGGGCATTTCAGATAGCTCTAAAAAGGAAAGTCCCTGTTACCACAGACTAGTTTCACTTCAGATTGATAGTAGACCTTCTCAGGTTGTCACTCACCAAGAATCAGGTAAGTCTGATGTTTCATTACAAAATTAAAGCCCTCCAAAATCTCATATAAAGGTTATTTTGCTGGGCATTTCAGATAGCTCTAAAAAGGAAAGTCCCTGTTACCACAGACTATCCAAGCTGTTTTTGGGTGTTTTGCCTTCTCCAAGAAGGCACAACAGCGCCTACGCTTTCTCCGCCGGCTGAAAAGAGCAAGTCTCCCACCACCCATCCTCAACACATTCTACAGGGGCACCATCGAGAGTGTGCTGACCAGCTGCATCACTGTCTGGTACGGGAACTGCAGTGCTGCTGACCGCAAGACACTCCAGCGGACAGTGAACACGGCTGCAAAGATCATCGGTGCCCCTCTCCCATCCATCCTGGACATTTTCCTTGCACGATGCTCCAGCAAAACCAACAGCATCGTGAAGGACCCCACCCACCCCTCCCACAGTCTCTTCCAGCTCCTACCATCAGGAAGACGGTACCGGAGCATCAGAGCCCGCTCCGCCAGACTGCTCAACAGCTTTTTCCCCCAGGCGGTGAGAGCCCTGAACTCAGATCACCCCGCCCCCCCCTCTGAAACCCCATGCAAACCCCTACCTCCTGAAACATGGACCATCTCCCCCCCCCCCCTCTCCAAACATCCCCCAACCTTACCACACCAAAGAAAAAAACTGTAAACTTTTTTTTTTTTTTTTTTTTGTGCAATCCAAGTGTGCTACACACAGGTGAGTGGGCCTGTACAAACCACCTGTAGTAACACACTCTCCTCTATGCACTAGACACTTTTCCTAACACTGCTATGTGTACACAATCCCACAAAAGACTCAGCAATATATGTATGTTTACATGCTCATGCACCTCTACAAATCATCTTGTACTGTTCCCCAGCCAGCTGCTGACTCACAATGTTTCTCTCTGCACATGTACAGTATTTATGTGAAGCATTCGCATAGTTTGTATAGCATTACAAAATAAAGGTCTGTGGTAACAGGGAATTTCCTTTTTAAAGCTATCTGAAATGCCAAGCAAAACAGGTTGGATATGAGATTTTGGAGGGCTTTTATTTTGTAATGCAACATCAGACTTGTCTGATTTTTGGTGAGTGACAACCTGAGAAGGTCTACTATCAATCTGAAGTGAAACTAGTCTGTGGTAAAAGGGTCTTTCCTTTTCAGAGCTATCTGAAATGCCCAGCAAAATAACCTTTATATGAGATTTTGGAGGGCTTTTATTTTGTAATGCAACATCAGACTTGCCTGATTCTTGGTGAGTGACAACCTGAGAAGGTCTACTATCAATCTGAAGTGAAACTAGTCTCTGGTAACAGGGACTTTCCTTTTTAGAGCTATCTGAAATGCCCAGCAAAATAACCATTATATGAGATTTTGGAGGGCTTTTATTTTGTAATGAAACATCAGACTTACCTGACTTTGGGTGAGTGACAACCTGAGAAGGTCTACTATCAATCTGAAGTGAAACTAGTCTGTGGTAACAGGGACTTTCCTTTTTAGAGCTATCTGAAATGCCCAGCAAAATAACCTTTTTATGAGATTTTGGAGGGCTTTTATTTTGTAATGCAACATCAGACTTGCCTGATTCTTGGTGAGTGACAACCTGAGAAGGTCTACTATCAATCCGAAGTGAAACTAGTCTGTGGTAACAGGGACTTTCCTTTTTAGAGCTATCTGAAATGCCAAGTAAAACACCCTTTATATGAGATTTTGGAGGGCTTTTAGTTTTTAATGCAACATCAGACTTGCCTGATTCTTGGTGAGTGACAACCTGAGAAGGTCTACTATCAATCCGAAGTGAAACTAGTCTGTGGTAACAGGGACTTTCCTTTTTAGAGCTATCTGAAATGCCCAGCAAAATAACCTTTATATGAGATTTTGGAGGGCTTTTATTTTGTAATGCAACATCAGACTTGCCTGATTCTTGGTGAGTGACAACCTGAGAAGGTCTACTATCAATCCGAAGTGAAACTAGTCTGTGGTAACAGGGACTTTCCTTTTTAGAGCTATCTGAAATGCCAAGTAAAACAGGTTGGATATGAGATTTTGGGGGGACTTTTATTTTGTAATGCAACATCAGACTTGCCTGATTCTTGGTGAGTGACAACCTGAGAAGGTCTACTATCAATCTGAAGTGAAACTAGTCTGTGGTAACAGGGTCTTTCCTTTTTAGAGCTATATGAAATGCCCATCAAAATACCCTTTATATGAGATTTTGGAGGGCTTTTATTTTGTAATGCAACATCAGACTTACCTGACTTTGGGTTAGTGACAACCCGAGAAGGTCTACTATCAATCTGAAGTGAAACTAGTCTGTGTTAACAGGGACTTTCCTTTTTAGAGCTATCTGAAATGCCAAGTAAAACACCCTTTATATGAGATTTTGGAGGGCTTTTATTTTGTAATGCAACATCAGACTTGCCTGATTCTTGGTGAGTGCCAACCTGAGAAGGTCTACTATCAATCTGAAGTGAAACTAGTCTGTGGTAACAGGGACTTTCCTTTTTAGAGCTATCTGAAATGCCCAGCAAAATAACCTTTATATGAGATTTTGGAGGGCTTTTATTTTGTAATGCAACATCAGACTTGCCTGATTCTTGGTGAGTGACAACCTGAGAAGGTCTACTATCAATCTGAAGTGAAACTAGTCTGTGGTAACAGGGACTTTCCTTCTTAGAGCTATCTGAAATGCCAAGTAAAACAGGTTGGATATGAGATTTATTGATTTATGCTTTTATTTTGTAATTCAACATCAGTTATTTTGATATCATTTAGTTTGAACCTTAATTATTAGGCTGTTACTTAACAATTTTAGACAATTTAATTTTATAAGGCCTATTTATTTTTCTACTTATCTACTTATTTTTTTTAGACATTATTATAATAATATTACAGACAGTTAATCTGATATTACTTTGTTAATTAGTATAGTTAATTTGCTTAATATATATTACCCTTACTCTTATTTCCCTGTTCTTGTTTGTATGTATAAGTTAAGCAGAAAAAAAAAAAAAAAAAAAAAAAAACGGCTCAGTGAATGCAGGCGAAAGACCGGCGGAAGATCGCCGTAATGCACTGTATATGCGCGCACAACAAAACAGCGCGGCGGCTAGATTGACCATGCATTTCGGAGTGGCGGCTGGCTTGACCGCAGTGAATTTGATTGTGGTTGGATGAGAAGAATAAACACCATTCCGACACCCTATTGGTTTGTACGCGATGCATCGCACCTGCACATGACACAAATCACGTCACACTCCAGCAAGAACATAGCCGGTGTTGGGGTCGTTACTCAAAAAAGATTATTTCTGAAAAGTTATTATTTCTCCACTACTGGCTCATTTATCAAACGGGTGCTTTCTCTTCGTTCTCCGCAAATTAAGCTACAGTAGTTCGGCAGAGAGACGTTTGAATAAATTAGCGTTTGCGATTGACAACGCGATTGACAATGTTGTGATAAGTAGGCTATACTAACTTTGTAACTCGTTACCTCAACACTGGACATAGCAGACGTGTGCAGTGGCGGTTTTTGGCACGGGCGAACCGGGCATATGTTTTCATGACATGTGGGGGCGGCACAAGCACTTGAAAAAAATAATCATCCGCGCCGCTAAGCGGTTTTCTATTAGGCCTATGCCTATCTATCATAAATTGGCGCCCCTGCTTGCTGAGAAGGTGCCGTGCACAGAAGCTGTGTGAGAAGCGGACAGGGGAGGGGGGCGCGGCCGCGGGGGACAGTTCACCTCTCCCAAATGGAGCGGACAAGGAGGGGGGGGGGATCCACTTAGTGGGCTAAAGTCAGTCACACCTTGACTTTCTTCCTAATAACGCACATTTCATTCATAATATTAAAACACAGGCCTATAATTTGCACGTTTTTGTTTTTTTTCTGAATTGTGTGAAATGGCTAATAAAAATAGGTAATACAAAACGATTATGTGGAGGTGAATTGGTTTAGTCTTGACTTCTGGTCGTGATGAAGGATTTGTGCTATTTAGAATATTTATTCTATATTTTATTTGTATATTATTCATAATATTTTATATTATTGTTGTTCTCTGCTCTTGTTCAGGCCACATCGGGAGCCGGGAGAATTCCCGGTGGGCCGCTCTGCCCCGCTCATAAATTGAGCTTTTTTTTATTTATTTTAAATTTTTTACATACACAGAATAACGTATATGTGTTTAAGTTACTGTGTGACTGATTACTAAGCTAATAACACTAGATTTGAATTTAACATTAAAATGTGACGTTTTCTGTTGTCAGAGCGCGCGCGCGCTCTCTCTCTTCCTCTACACAAGCGCGTGTCCAAGGTCGTTGCCATGGAGACAAACCGAAACCATTAATGCTGTGGTGTGAGTTAGCAAATTGAGTAAATTGGATAGTAAAAAAAAGATGCCTGGAGGAGCTGAAAAAGCCAGGTTAAAAAAGAAAGGCATTGGAGGATGACGCGGCCAAATGAGCCAAATGTTTCATATAATTTATTTCATTATTTTATTTATTACATTGACATGGTATAAAAAAAAAAATTCTTTCTTTGAATGCAAACCATTTTTTCATAATGTAACAGTTGGACTCTTGTTGCAGAAAACTCAGTATGTGATTTGTTATTGATATTTATGGCCATATTTACATTATTCATATTTTTTATTGAAACATGTCAAAAATAAATATAACAAGATAGTAAGAACAGATCTGTCACTTCATTTATCCAGATCCCTCCACGGTGGTCTTCAGCATTACACTCCCGGGCTGGAAATGGATCCCACTCTGGCCCTGCTCTTGTTACATCATGATTGTACATATTTTTTGCCACTTTTATGTATATAGAGTATATTTACCTGTATTTAAGTTCTGAAGCTCAGAGGGGGTCTCGCCCGGAGAGTAATTCAATATAGAACCGCCACTGCTTGCAAGAAAGTGCGGTGATGACGGTGATGACCTTAACACCGCGGTCGGCATCTCGTTACTGCAGTGATACGGTAATGCGGTTATCGTCACAGCCCTAGTGGCACCTCAATATTTGTCTGAGCTTTTAATTCCTTATACTCCAACACGTGACCTTCACTCATCTGAAACTGGTCTTCTAACTGTTCCTTTAACCCGTTTAAGATTGATGGGCGATAGGGCTTTTTCTTCATTAGCTCCAAAACTGTGGGATTCTTTACCGATTGAGATAAGGCGAGCTAAAACTCTTAGCACTTTTAAATCTCGCCTTAAAACTCATTTTTTTTGGGTAGCTTTTAATTAAACATTTGTATTATTTTATATTGTTTTATTTGTAGTGTTTTGATTGTTATTGTGTATGGTTTTATTTGTTGTTGTAAAGCGCTTTGAGATCTTCATTTAAAGGCGCTATAGAAAATAAAGTTTATTATTATTATTATTATATTAAGCACATATTAATTCTTATTCTTCATGACCATATTCTGCATCCCATAATCCTACCTAATACCTAAACTTAACAACTACAACGACAACCTTACAAGCTATTAATAAGCAGTAAATGAAGAGTTTATTGAGGCAAAAGTCATAGTTAATAGTGAATATGTGTTCCCCATTCTAAAGTGTTAAAAAATAATTTAGGATACAAATGGTTGCTTATTGTCCAGCAGTGTACTTAATTAGTTGTTTTCTTCTGTATGTCACTATTCCCTGTATGTACATGTTTCAAACACTACTTTATTTGCTATAGACAGAGGCAGAAGTGAATTCAGAGTTGAGAGTGAATGAGGCAGAAAGATTCAGTGAGGCTTCAGAGGTAAGGACAGATTATTTACAGCATTGTCTATGATAAGATATTTCTTACCTTTTAACATAGACTAATCGGACTGATTTGTACTTTTTTATAGACAGAACAGGGAGCATCAAGCATAGGGTTGACTGCTGTAGAAGTATGCAGGTCTTCTGTAACTGTATTAAAACCCCACCAGCCAGATCCTAAGACTATTGTGTGTCAGGTGCTTCGGGACAGAACTCTAAAATTTCAGGCTCACTGGTACCAATAATTTGCATGGCTTCATTTTGAGCCTGGTATTGATGGAGCATTGTGCTTCTACTGCCACAAAGCCTTTAAAAACAAAACATCAGAACTTGCCAGAAATGCAGAAACCACCTTTATCATCCTTCAGGGTTATCTGAAAAAAAAACAGGTATAACACTAGACATCCCCCCCCCCCACTTTTGAAATGATGGCTACGCCCCTGGAACTGGTGATGAATCAAACATCAAATAATGCAAAATGACAGGGAACAAAATATAATAAATTAGTCATCAGGTGCCATGTTCAATACAGCAGCATCTTGGAGATCTCTAATCAGTTAAATAGCATAAGTTATTTGCAGTAGGCCTACATTCAATAATATCTATAATTATTTGTTGTTATATCTTTGAACTTGTGGGCCAGATGGCTGGATTTGTCCAAGGCCAAATTTTAACTCCAGTACCGCCCTGGTTTCAATGTGTGTGAGTTTACTGAGTAGAAATATATAAATACATCTTATATAATTCTATCCAAATTTATATTTATAATGTAAATTAACAGAAAACAATAAATCCCATAGCAGACAGAAGCTAAAAAATGCATTAAGTTGTCATTAACAGTCCTACATCCCAATCCTTTGAGGCTATTTAAAATGAACACTAGATGTCACTACCCTCCCATGTCAAAACCATGATTCTTTTCTAACTACGTTCAAATCAGTAGCTAAAGACAGTTAATCTACAGGTTCAGTAAGATTAAGAATGAGATTACAGACATAAAGTATCCAGGCACACGCTGCCATGGTCAATATAAAATTATTTTTATTCTGACTGTTGTATATACACTGAACAGACTCAATGCAGAAAATAAGCTAGCTTCTTACAGCTTGCTGGTTATAGCTGGAAATTTGCCCCTGGTTGGAACTTGAAAACACCAAATTGTTGAACTATGTTGGCAATCCCTTCTTTACAATGCTCACACCACAGATACTCTAACATCAGACCAGGACACATTTTGGATGACCTTTTTATCTGACACAACCATTTCATGTCTTGAAGTTTCTACCTCTGAGCTCATAAATTGAATCAAGCTTGATTAATAATACATGCAAAAAGTGAAGTGTTGGGTATACTCTGCCTTGGTTTGGAAGAACTCGCCTACATGTTAACCAGTAAAGTTATCATTTAAAAATATGTACTAAAACCATACATATTAAGTTCTCGTTGCTTGATATGTCGTAATCAGGCCCATTACCAAGCAGAGTAAAGATATGGGCATGGGTATCACAGTATGAACAATACAGAAATAAAGCGACCTGAGTGACCTAGGGCACCACAATGGTCAGAAGTTGCCCTGCAAATAATATAAAATGTGTACATCATGGTACACAAAGTAGAATTCGGTATAGGCTAAATAAACCACTGCTATATACAGGGCTGGACTGGGACAAAAAATCGGCCCTGGCATTTTTTGGTCCAGGCGGCCCACCACCATATACTGTATATATACCACATATATATACATGTGGTGTATATCATATATACATACACTACCATTCAAAAGTTTTTGAACAGTAAGATTTTTTTTTTTTTTAAAGAAGTCTCTTCTGTTCACCAAGCCTGCATAAATTTGATCCAAAATACAGCAAAAGCAGAAATATTGTGAAATATTTTTACTATTTAAAATAACTGTTTTCTGTTTGAATATATTTTAAAATGTAATTTATTCCTGTGATCAAAGCTGAATTTTCAGCATCATTACTCCAGTCGCATGATCGTTCAGAAGTCATTCAAATATTCAGATTTGCTGCTCAAAATACATTTATTATTATTATGTTGAAAACAGCTGAGTACAATTTTTTTAGGTTTATTTGGTGAATAGAAAGCTCAGAAGAACAGCATTTATCTGAAATAGAAATCTTTTGTAACAGTATAAATGTCGTTATCATCATTTTTTATCAATTTAAAGCATCCTTGCTAAATAAAAGTATTAATTTCTATAAGTTCTTTCCCAAAAAAACAAAACAAAAAATTAGACTGACTCCAATCTTTTGAATGGTATATTGTATAATGTTACAAAAGCTGTTTTACTTCAGATAAAAGCTGATCTTTGGATCTTTCATTCATCAAAGAATCCAGAAAAAAAAATTTACTCGACTGTTTTAAATATTTATGATGATAATACTAATACTACTACTAATAATAATGTGTTCCTGTGGCTCAGTGGTAGAGCATCGCATTAGCAGCACAAAAGGTTGTGGGTTCAATTCCCAGGGTAATTGAACCCAATTGAACCCTAATTGAAATCAGCATCTTTAAAAAGCTGGTCAGCAGAAGTTTTTCAAAAAACACAATGGACCAACACCAGCAGATGACATTGCACCCCAAATCATCACAGACTGTGGAAACTTCACACTGGACTTTATGCAACTTGGGCTATGAGCTTCTCCACCCTTCCTCCAGACTCTAGGACCTTGGTTTCCAAATGAAATACAAAACTTGCTCTCATCTGAAAAGAGGACTTTGGACCACTGGGCAACAGTCCAGTTCTTCTTCTCCTTAGCCCAGGTAAGACGCCTCTGACGTTGTCTGTGGTTCAGGAGTGTCTTAACAAGAGGAATACGACAACTGTAGCCAAATTCCTTGACATGTCTGTGTGTGGTGGCTCTTGATGCCTTGACCCCAGCCTCAGTCCATTCCTTGTGAAGTTCACCCAAATTCTTGAATCGATTTTGCTTGACAATCCTTATAAGGCTGCGGTTCTCTCGGTTGGTTGTGCATCTTTTTCTTCCACACTTTTTCCTTCCACTCAACCTTCTGTTAACATGCTTTGATACAGCACTCTGTGAACAGCCAGCTTCTTTGGCAATGAATGTTTGTGGCTTACCCTAGGGATGGGTAGATCGACACCTAGTGTCGACACACGTCTCGAGTTTTCGACACACTAGTGCTTTGAAAAAGTGTTCCGGAGCATTGCTTGGAATGAGGCTGTCACGTGACCTGTGAAAACGAAGCTTCATTACGTCACTGACACGTCACGCCGGGCTCAAACAAAGCACGTCGATTGCGCTGTACTATACCCGCGATCCATATATATAAATATAAGAACTATATCCATCATGTCATGCCTATATGTTTGTATTTTTTTATTTTTACGAGGTGTATTATTGTTAATAAAAATACACAAGTTTGATGTGAGAAACAGAAAGTCTTTATTGTCATTGTATAGCGCAAAAAACAATGATATTTTGAAACTCTATTACTACACACACGCGCGCAACCATCTTGCTAATGACATATGTTCATTAATATACAAATAAACCTTACAATGACATCCCAACGAACAAATCATCTGAATGACAGTTGGTGTAGTCATTTTTATTGACCACCAGATGGCGGAGTAGAGCACTGTGTCAAAAGCTTCGAAGCATCAATGCAGTTTGTTGTAAAGCCTCACTGCTTCAGAAGCTTCGTTCGGCACATCCCTAGTTTACCCTCCTTGTGAAGGATGTCAATGATTGTCTTCTGGACAACTGTCAGATCAGCAGTCTTCCCCATGATTGTGTAGCCTAGTGAACCAAACTGAGAGACCATTTTGAAGGCTCAGGAAACCTTTGCAGGTGTTTTGAGTTGATTAGCTGATTGGCATGTCACCATATTCTAATTTGTTGATTGGGTTTTTGTTAAATGTGAGCCTAAATCAAAGAACCAAAGACTTAAACTACTTCAATATGTGTGCATTGAATTTATTTAATACAAGAGTTTCACAATTTGAGTTGAATTACTGAAATAAATGAACTTTTCCAAGACATTCTAATTTATTGAGATGCACCTGTAGATATGTATCATTGCATCTAGTTGTTTTGGATAAGAATAAAACGTCAGGTCAGACAATATCGTGTCTTTTCGCATTTAAATCTAGATTTATTCGCATTGGCGCATGAAACCTCTAACACACTTGACTTGACTTGGCCAAAAAATCGCGGGGGACGAATTTACGTTTTATTAAAAAGTGAATGACGACACCAAATGTCGAACGAAAACAACAATATATGCGCAGGCGCCTGAAATAAGGTCAAAGTGTCACTTGAAGTAGAATGGAAGCTGCGCTATTTGGAACAAGAAAAAATCTGTGTTCTGGATTAAAGAAATAGTTTAAGTTGTAGGGTACAACGGGGCTAAAGGCGACCCGGAGTAAAAGGCAGTAGCCCCTCACTGCAGAACAGAGATCCAGGGGGCGGGGTTGGATCCACATCTAGGGGGTGGAGATGGTAGGTTTAGGTGGGAGGAGTTGGATCTAGATCCAACCACGCCCCTTTGATCTTGTGTTCTGCAGTGAGGCGCCTTTGATATTATTTTCATCTAAGCCACTAGATGGCACAAAAACATGGCGTAGCACTTTCCAAAACATTCGCTTTTCAAGATGCACCTGTTTATTTATCTGATCTTTGACACGATCGCGCGCAGCAGTGGAAAGTTGATTCTGTGCTTTCTTGATCTAATATTTTATGTTTTTTTTTAAATGTTGTAGATTTAAGTAGCAAATGAGAATCGCTAAAATAAATGCATATATTTTAAGACAAAGGTCTTCTTTATGATTTTCAGTTTTGTTTAAGATAATTAAAGCTACAGTTTTTAAATAACGAAAGAATATGTAAAAGTATGGTATTTGGGGTAAAAAGCGCCTCTGCTGTTGGGGCTGAAGGCACAGTAATTAACATGATAATTAATAGATCGATGACTTTTCCATTTGTGGACATGACATGGTTAGATTTAGATGGTAAATATCATATATTATGTTGGGTGTCCATATTAGAGATAATCACCATGTTTAGAATGAAACCATCATATTTAAAAACATGATATTAATCATATCATATAATAAAATATAATTTGTTATTACTACTGTAAATATATATTCAATTATTATTGGATCTCCTTCAATACTTTCAAATAATATTTTAAAATATATTTTTTATATTAACATATTTTAATGACAGTGAATTTATTGAACAAAAATTAATTATTTTATTTTTCAAAATAAGCAGAAAATAGTACAAACTTTGCTAAAGTGATTGTTTTGAACAAGTATTAATTAGACATTATTTTAAAAAACATTATTTTAGCTGAAGTATTTGTGTCAATGCCGTGTGTGGGGTAAAAGGCCTCTCTTGCCAAGATTTTTAAACAAAATAAACAACTTGAATGATTTATTTTCACACAAAATCTGTTGCTCCATTAATGTTCAATACAACGTATATATTTTTCTCTGCAATTATACATTTTAGGCGCAGTGAATAGCATTTTTTTTCTTAAGGTGGGCCTTTAGCCCCTTTGTACCCTATAATTACTAATTACTAATTGGTTATTATTAATTAATTTTAATAAGATCACGTAGGCTATTATTTTAGTAATTCTGTAGCATAATGTAACATTTATTTTCCTGTCATTTTAAAAATAATGGAAATAGACAACTATAACAATCAAGCATTCTTCTTTTTCTTATTATTTTCTTATTGTTGTTGTTGTTGTTGTTGTTTTTACCTCATTTGTGTCACGTTATGCAAATTACATGGTTGTTCTTTTTCTCATTTGTCAATGTTGGATAAATACATGTTATATTACGTACTTTTTTACCAAATATTTCTGGAATTAATATTCTTTATTGTATATTCGAAGCAGTCGAACTGCAATAAAACACTTCCCTGCACAAATGCACTCCACGTGTCTTTATTTCAATAATTGCAATTTATTTTACACTTTGAGAGCCAGTGGCAAATTTTGTGATAGGCCTATATTGCTATTTGTTTTACATGTTGTCATATAAAACAACATCCCGTTTTGATCACAATGCAATAGGCTAAACAAAATGAACCCCTTTGTAAAAAGCAACGGTCACTCGAAATCATCGAAGACGGCTTTGATTATAGCTTAAAGAGAAATGTTGCAATAAACATTCAACAACGGCGTTTATGAAATTCACATGGTCATTAATGTAAGGTCATTAGAATCATTCTGGAAAAACAGCTATAAGAAACCATTCAAGAGCGACGAGCTATTCGATTATAACTAGCTGCAATGTGGAAACAGCAGAATGACTGCGGGCTGAAACAAATAAAACAACTTAAAATGCAAGATATCCTGTGCCTTTTATAATGCGTCATTGAAGTAGCTGAACGTAACATGATTTGTTTTTTTCAACGAGATTGTGTGTGTGTGCAGGGGCGGACTGGCCATCGGGAGAACCGGGCGAATTCCCGGTGGCCTGGCAGCCAATTTGGCCCGCTACCCTACATTTTTTTTTCTTTTTTTTTTTATTATTATTATTTTATATTGTTGTTATTGTTTTTGTTGTCTACCGAATGTACTAAAGTGATTCTTTCCGAATTCGCCATTCAATAATAAAACTCTAATAAATCATGCCTTACTGGCAACGCGATTCGCCTGGCGCGCTCTCCGCGCATCCGGGCGTCCGCCAAAAAGGACGCGAGACTCTAGAATGGAGTGGAAGTGCCCAGGTGGAGCAGAGAGGCTAAACTGTCCTGTTCAGGGCTTCAAGTGCAGGTCAGTTACATCTGTAAATAGACTGTTGTAGTTTTATCTTTGTTTACTTAGTTAAACATTAAACTGCTAGCAAATGTTAACAGTAGCTGTCAATTACTGCAAACTTAACAAAAGGTCATAATTACTATTGTAAAGAGACGGAATTTAGCAGATAAATATTCACATAGTTTTATAACGGGTTTAGAAGTTATGGCAGACAACAAAACAACCCTTAGGAAAATTAACCGTGGTTTTACTAAAAATAAAACCAAAAAAAACATGGTTACTATAGTTAAACCATGGTAACCACAAATTAATAATGGTTTTGCTACACGATATAGTTTCACCATGGTATTTGTAGTAAAACTCTGGTTATACAAATAGTAATCAATCCACCAAAACATGGTTACATGGGTCTAATAATACCATGGTTAATTTTCCTTAGAACCAAACATGACCCATGATAATACAAAAACATATTCAATTTTAAGTTTTTTCTATAAAGATATATTCAAGATGTAGCTATTATTGTGCTAATTTTGACAAGATAAAACAATAATGTAATACTTATTTTTTTCTAAAATAAATGTATACTATGTGCAAACAAATTACAATGAGGTGGCTGTTTTGCATCAAGGTGCTGGAAAAGTGACAGGTGCAAGAAAATTAGTGAACAAAGTAAACATACACATGAGAGACATAGAGATGTCAGGGAAAATGAAGAGACTAAAAAGGAAAATGGAAGTTCAAAAGATAACCTTTAATTATTTTGCATGGCCCCAGCGCCTAGGAATTGAAACTTTTTTTTTTTTATGCAATGATGATGATGATGGCCATACAAAAAATATTGTTGTCTGGTTTCAAAATGTGTTGTGGGTGTATGGGATGGCCTGGATGAGAGTGAGATTTCCCGGCCTGAAATTTTATTCCAATCCGCCCCTGTGTGTGTGTGTGTGTGTGTGTGTGTGTGTGTGTGTGTGTGTGTGTGTGTGTGTGTGTGTGTGTGTGCGGGTTTATGTGGTTTATGAGGACACAAATTTGTATAATGACATGGGTATGACAGAGGTATTACAATATGAAGGTGTTTTATGAGGACACTGCCTATGTCCCCGTAATTCAAAAGGCTTAAAAAACATACTAAATGGTGTTTTTTTGAAAATCTAAAAATGCACACAGTCTCCTGTGAGGGCTAAGTTTAGGTGTAGGGTAGGTGTAGGGCAATAGCACATACAGATTGTTCAGTATAAAAACCATTACGCCTATGGAGAGTCCCCATAAACCACAAAAACCAACATGTGTGTGTGTGTGTAGGCCTAATTTTACAGTGTAAAAACAGGACTTTCCCTTCGGACAAGACTTCCATGGACTTATTCAAGACTTCCACGTGCTTCCTAAAAAAAAGGACAATTTTGTGTCATGTGTAGATTGCTAAAGTCATTCCAACAGAAGCTGTCATTTGTCTGCTTTTACGACTTTCAGTTCGCACAGGTATTACGGAATTTATTTGCATTAAAACCATAAACCACCCCCTCTTTTAATAAGCATCTCTCTAAGCAAAGGGTGAAAGAAGTATTAATTTCATACAGTCGTGAAATTGTCCTAATGGATCACTCAGCCGCAAGAAAAATGTTTTGAAAGTTTTAAAAACACTTTTTAGGCCAAAATTCACATCATATTGTCCAAATCAATATCACACATGTAGCGTGTGAAGAGGCTATTATCTCTGTTCCATAACCTTCATTATTTCAAATTATTTAAATACAAACCAAATAAAATGAATAACAACCAAAGCTTGCACTCCTTACGTAATTAGACGACATCGTTAGGAGAATCGATTATTTAACCTAACCAATAAACTAGGGCTAAATTACCTAATTGTATTACTAAACCTTAATGCTATAGGGGTTGGGGCTTGTAAACATAATTCTGTATTACAGGACATTACTCTGACGAGCCAAAAAAAAGACAGAAATAAGATAAATAGTCTACCAGAGATTTGTGCTTATTTGTACAACTAAGTAACCCTCAAATTGCTTTGTTTAGGGAAATATAAATGTATGTATATGTATATATAGGCCTATATATAGCTCAACTTTTACTCTAAGCGAACTAAGAGAGAGAGAGATAGAAAGAGAGAGAGAGAGAGAGAGAGAGAGAGAGAGAGAATCAATAATCTAATATCTCAATATAAGGGGGTGTGCATGCGTTATGTGCGCACGTTGCTGTAACAGGGCACAGAAAAGCCAGTCTTATTTTCGCAATTTTATTGATGCTTCCAGTTGTTTTATTGGATGATAAGTGGTCAACTGACATTGTCATCTCGCCCATCTTTTAACGAGGATTTGGAAGCATTAGGCTGCGTACATATTCTCTGCCGGTTATCCTGAAATAAATTAAAAAGTAGGCCTATTTATACAATACTTGTGATTAAAGACACGAATACGTGAGAAAAAAGAAAGCGCGAGTAGAGAGATCAAGGGAAGGAGTGAGAGAAAAGGCGTGTATAGCCTATGTGTGTGTGTTTTGAGGAAAGAAGGTATGAATTCCTATTTTACGAACCCGTCGCTCTCATGCCATTTAAACGGCGGCCAAGAGGTTCTGCCCAATGTTACACTCAGCTCGACAAACTATGACCCGGTGCGACACTTCTCTCCATATGGCGCTGCCGTGGCCCCGAACCGGATATACTCCAATCCATTCTATTCAACACAAGACAACGTTATGTTCGGGTCCAGCCGAGGACCGTACGAGTATGGATCAAATGTGTTCTACCAGGACAAGGATGTGCTTCCAAGTTGTAGACAAAGCCTTGGGCAAACACAGGGTTCACTGACCCAGGATTACGCTTCAGACCAAGGCAAGACTCTGTCTCAGGAACCAAAAGGAAGTATTCAAATATATCCGTGGATGCAGCGGATGAACTCGCACAGTGGTGAGTAGCCTATAGAAACAAAAAAAGATGGCTTTAGTAAGGGGTGGACTTTGTTTTTATGACTGGGAAACCCAGGTTTTATCACCCCATAAAGCACTAACGACATGCCTTGTTGACCTGATCTAAAGCGCTTTGTGCTTAGAGAAAATCCATTCGGCTGGAACAAACGCTTTGCCAAACAAATGCATTCAATAGAGAATACATAAATGTAGAAGATCATTCTCAGAGAAGTTTAAATAGGCTATATCTAGCCTACTTAGTGGAAGGGAATAGAGAACTAATGTTTAGCATGATGAATATAATGTGAGATTATGTCATCTGTCTTTAAAATTTGATTAGCCAACTTAAACTTGGAGCTTAAATTTTTGGAGCCTTTTTCCTGACTTTAACCAAACCATCTCTTTCCTAACAGGAGTTGGCTATGGGTCTGACAGACGGCGAGGTCGCCAAATCTATTCGCGATACCAAACTTTAGAACTAGAGAAGGAGTTCCATTACAATCGTTATTTGACAAGACGCAGACGAATAGAGATTGCCAATGCGTTGTGTCTGTCGGAACGCCAGATTAAAATCTGGTTTCAGAACCGCCGCATGAAGTGGAAGAAGGAGAGCAATCTCACATCCAGCGGCTCGGTAGCTGGCCAGGACACGGACAAAGAAGAAGAAGGGGAAACAGGAAGAAAAAAGAGCATAACTGACGGCCTTAACACCTTGGGTCAGCATTCAATCTGAAATAATGTTCTACTTCATGACAACTAGGCTACCTATCGAACTTTCATCATTTGCACAGTTTAACACCAAAAACTGTTATCTTTCAATTAGATGCAATGCGTGCCTCTCCTTTTCCCAAAAACTGTGGAAACATGTTTATTTCCAGAAATGACATTCTTACATAGACTGTTAAAAACAATCTTTTTCTTCTGTGTATTTTGATTTGCTCTTGGGATATTCTATAAGCATCTTATTTATTCGGATATCTTGAAAACTGAGAATTGCATATATGAGGCTGTGGATGCATTTGACCAAATAACTACGGGAAATGTCAAATATTGCGCTACAATAATGTATTGTGTATTATCATAATCTGTAAAACAGATACATTAAATGCATTGTAAATGTTTGTAAATATATTAGATCCAAATACTTTTGATGAACATTTGTGTAGCTTTGGGGGAAAACAAATAAATACTGTTTTATGCATTTATTTTCTTTGTGCTACGTTCTGTAGAAACCATACGGTGTTAAAAACGTATTCTCAGATCATTTTTCAAATTTTGGAGCTAACGTAATAAATACAATGTTTTAAAATAACGCAAATAAATCGTCAATAAATTTGTGATGAATATAACAACAGTACTTCATTTCCTGTTAATTTTTCAATCAAGTCAAGTCGCATAATTGTTAAAAAAAAAAAAAAACATTTAAAAACGACAACACCAGAAACCCTCTAAATTACAACGTGAGGTTGGACTCGACATAGATGCTATAGACAACTGCCTTCAGAACATTTAAGGCCTATTAATTCATTGATGATGATTGATCAATGAGATCGTACTGAGAAGATTTTTTGATCTCTGTGTTCTCAATCTTGTAATAATAATAATAATAATAATGTAACATTTTGTCCACTCATAACTCATCACAAAACTGATGCTGGTTAATAATATTAAAAAAATAGAACGTTAAATTGGTTAATTTAGAACGTTAAGTTGGAACAGAGAGATTTTAATTTTGTGTTTCATAAAAGACATGTACACAAAAATAAACTTTATTTAGGCTACAGCATGCAAAGTAAAAAAAAAAAATAAAAAAAAACATAAAACAGGACAAATTCATTTTACTTAATAGGCCTACATTTTGCCTTAAGCATTAAACAAGATATCATCGAGTTGGCACATCGGTATTTCTAATCTTTGAAAAGAGGATATTGCAGTTGTTTTTGCTGTCCTTTCACTGCAGTAGGTATTAACAGATATCAAGGTTAGAAATGACAAATTTATTTTTTGCTTTCTTTCGACATCACTGTATGCTATTCAACGAAATCAATACATGCTTACCACGAAATAATTGTGAAATTACTGTAAGACACTATATTTTATACTGTCTTTGTGTGGCTTTGGTATGACAGTTGCTTTGTTGTCCCATGCTGTTTAAATAACTCTTTTTCATTTCCTCTCATAAAATGTCTGAAAATGAAGGCAAAAACGTGTCATGGTAAGTTTCGAATTCTATGCCGATTTATGGCCTGTCCATGATTATATTTAACAGCAGATGCCGCTGTCGGCCGCTGTTCCTCACGACACCCTTCACTCCCAACACGATCTAAATACCGAATCTACATTATTAAGATCCAGATGCAACCCATTTTATGATTATACTTGCACGTAATAGACACAAGTCTTGTATTCAGATCATTTAGGATTAGAAACCTCAAATAAAACTAATAGGCTAATAATAATAATAATAATAATAATAATAATACATATGTAATGGTGCACGTGTTTATGCGGTCTACGAAAAACTAACGCAGTATTTCAATGTATGTCAAAACTTCACGTAAGAGGCAAGTTACAGTTTAGCAGAGGTGTTGCTGTTTCACTTTTCTCTGCTACGTGTTCGTTGTCGTTTTGTCTTCTCCTCTAGCTGTAGTTTATTCATTGTTTTGTGTTTATAGACCTTATTCGGAAATAGTAAAACTAATAGCAATAAATATTATAACAGCCATCAGTTGCTCGTAAAGCCGCTAACACTGTCAAGACTAAATTTATGACAGTGTAATAAATAATCAAACTGTTCAAATCATCATGGCATGATAGGCCTACCTGTTAGCAGGGCTGGACTGGGACAAAAAATCAGCCCTAGCATATCAATCGGCCCACCACCACCACCACTTTTTTATATATATATATATATATGATAAAGGTTTTTGAACAGTAAGATTTTTACTTTATTGTATTTTTAGATTATTTTAAGTCTCTTCTGCTCACCAAGCCTGCATTTATTTGATCCTAAATACAGCAAAAGCAGTAATATTGTGAAATATTTTTACTATTTAAAATAACTGTTTTCTATTTGAATATATTTTAAAATGTAATTTATTTCTGTGATTTCAAAGCTGTATTTTTAGCATCATTACTCCAGTCACATGATCCCTCAGAAATCATTCAAATATTATAATTTGCTGCTCAAAAAACATTTATTATAATTATTATGTAAGACAGCTGAGTAGAATCTTTTTCAGGTTTCTTTGATAAGAAAGTTCAGAAGAACAGCATTTATCTGAAATATAAATATTTTGTAACTAAATGTCTTTATCGTCATTTTTGATCAATTTAAAGCATCCTTGCTAAATAAAAGTATTAATTTCTATAATTCCCCAATCCCCCCACCCCACCCCAAAAATGAAATTATACTGACTCCAAGCTTTTGAATGGTATAGTGTATGTTACAAAAGCTTTTTATTTCAGATAAATGCTGATCTTTGGATCTTTCTATTCATCAAAGAATCCTGAAAAAAAACTTAACCGTTTCAAATATTGATAATAATAATATGTAAAAATGTTTCTTGAGCAGCAAATCAGCATATTAGAATAATCTGAAGGATCATGTGACACTGAAGACTGGGGTAATGATGCTGAAATTTCAGCTTTGATCACAGAAATAAATTACATTTTAAAATATATTCAAATAGAAAGCAGTTATTTTATATAGTAAAAAAAATATTTCACAATATACTGCTTTTGCTGTATTTAGGATCAATAAATGCAGGCTTGGTGAGCAGAAGAGAATTCTTAAAAAAAACATTCAAAATCTTAGGCTATACTGTTCAAAGACTCTTGACTGCAGTGTAGATATGTATCATTGCATCTAGTTGTTTTGGATAAGAATAAAACGTCAGGTCTGAAAATATCGTGTCTTAAATAATTTAAATCTAGATTTATTCGCATTGGCCCATGGAAACCTCTATGAACACACTTGACTTGACTTGGCCTAAAAATCGCGGGGGAAGAATTACGTTTCATTAAAAAAGTGTTTGCGTATTCTACACTCGTGGCGCGCGCACATTAGGATCAGGTTAGATGTCTGCCTCCGTTGCGAGTCCCTATCAAGCACTTTACCGATTCAACTGCTCTCCTCGTGATGGTAAACGTGATGGTAAAATAAAACTTCTGTCGGCCCCTTAAGTGCGTCAGCCCACCGGGAAAATGCCCGGTATGCCCGATTACCAGTCCAGCCCTGCCTGTTAGGTATCAAGGACACAATTCGTTGTTTTATAATATCAATATTTAATAGGCTATGATAATATATAAATGTATGGACTATATGTTTACTAGTGCCAGACTTTAAACACTTTCTCCAACATTAGTAAAAGTGACTTAATTTGACAAATAATTTATTACAACCATTCTTTTATCCACCGTAGTTTTTAAAACCCGTCAGATATGTTCTCATGCCTATAGATTCTGTTTGTTAAACAACAGGAAGAAATAGGCCTATTAACAGTAACATATAATATTCTATGTGACTTATATACTTCTGTATGTGACGTTTAACACCACTTTCACTCATTTTATTGTGATTCCAACCCAGAATCTGATCAAGGACGGAGAAAGACTCACTGCGTCTATACAGATCAAACTTGATATCAAAAACTGCCTAAAAGGAGGATTTCAAGCTAGAAGTTCCAGAGCCGCTGGAAGGAAAGCACCTCACAGTAAGCGACAAACTCCACGACATTCCTGTGACAACTTCTCTCATGTTCTTTACAAAAATGCGTTGTTGTGATGCTGTGGAACTGTCACTTTTACGCGTTCGTTTACAGCAAGCAAACTGCAAACTGCAAAAAAAAAAAAAAAAAAAATTTATCAGTCAATGTTTATTTTGCAATACCGACTTAGTGTAGGCTTATACAGTCACTGTTCGTTTAACTCTGAAACACAACTCAGTGCAATGCAAAATTGAAAAGACAGGTTTTGTATTAAAAAAATCCTTCATATTAATTCAGTACTTTCTTCGTGACTTTTGTTAAGGAACGTGTAAAAATGGCCCTTTACGAGTTAAATTTTCGACATTTTGTCCCAGATCATGCCCCAAAATCTGTATACATTATCATACAAAAATATCTTGTCTGCATGTTTCCTGCTATGTAGTTTAATCCAATTTGATTAATTGAATTAACAGAAAGAGAGCAATGTTAAGATGGTCGATCACTGTCTTCATTAACTGATGCATAAAACAAATTAATTTTGGGATGTAGCATAGCCTACATCATGCAATGAATTTATAATTAATAGCGATTACAGCATCAAGGATAATAACCTTCACTTATGGTTTTAGTCATAAAAACCGCCATACGCCCGACATCTCAAATACAGGCGGCCACTCCAGCGTGCAACAGAAACAAACAAGCTACAGGGTACCGAGTGAAGTCACTCTTGATAGATATACATCAGGATACTAATGCATGATTTGTGTTGTTAGACCATAGCTCTGCATTGATTCTCATTTAGTCAATTTCGCCTATTGATAAGACGAACGTTATGATGACATTACGTCTTGACTCTGCAATGGAATAAAAGATAATTTAAGTTGACATAAAAAATGATTTATACATTAGCCTATATATATATATATATATATATATATATATATAGGGTACAACGGGGCTAAAGGCCCACCTTAAGAAGACATGTGCTATTCACTGCGCCTAAAATGCATAATTGCAGAAAAATATATATACATTGTATTGAACATTAATGGAGCAACAGATTTTGTGTGAAAATAAATCATTCAAGTTGTTTATTTTGTTTAAAATGGTATTGATACAAATACTTCAGCTAAAATAATGTTTTGTTTAATAATGTCTAAGTTAATACTTGTTCAAAACAATCACTTTAGCAAAGTTTGTACTGTTTTCTGCTTAATAAATACGTTTAAAAAATCAATAAATATAGCTACTGTCATTAAAATGTTAATATAAAAGAATATTTTAAAATACAGAAACAAAATCATTTTAATAAGTAAACATTCTGAAAGTATTGAAGGAGATCCAATAATAATTGAAAATATATTTACAGTAGTCACAACAAATGATATTTTATTATATGATATGATTAATATCATGTTTTTAAATATGATGGTTTCATTCTAAACATGGTGATTATCTCTACACATACATAATATATATTTATAACAACATAATATATGATATTTACCATCTGAATATAACCATGTCATGTCCACAAATGGAAAAGTCATCGATCTATTAATTATCATGTTAATTACTGTGCCTTCAGCCCCAACAGCAGAGGCGCTTTTTACCCCAAATACCATACTTTTACATATTCTTTCGTTATTTAAAAACTATAGCTTTAATTATCTTAAACAAAACTGAAAATCACAAAGAAGACCTTTGTCTTAAAATATATTCATTTATTTTAGCGATTCTCATTTGCTACTTAAATCTACAGCATTTTAAAAACATAAAATATTAGATCAAGTATCAGACAAATAAACAGGTGCATCTTGAAAAGCGGATGCTTTGGAAAGTGTTACGTCACGTTTTAGTGCTATCTAGTGGTTTAGATGAAAATAATATCAAAGGAGCCTTTTACCCCGAGGCAACTTTAGCCCCGTTGTACCACCCCCTATATATGGACATGTAAACTCTTATTAATCTAGTGCTAGGTACTACGTGATTACATTTAATCAGGTTTATGTAATACAAAAATGAAGTAGGCTACTTGTAATTAGATTATATTTCATTTTAAATTAAGTGTAATCAGAGTTAGGCTACTTTACGTTATGTTACATTGATTACATGATAAAAATGATTGATTCTCCACATTCTCCACTGATTTTTCTTTTCCGTCTTTTAAATATTCCTCTCTAAATTACCCTACTGCTTATACATCCAGAAAGTGTTCAGTTTTGTGGACATTCACACAAATGTGGCTATAAATGCACAGAAAATGAAGAGGTCACGCAGTATTTGACCACTGGATTTGATTTCAGTTTAAGAAGTGTTTTCTCCACATTTCAACAACTACTGATCTACTGAACTATACTGACAATAATTTATGACTCAGTGGGTTATTACCATTATCGTTCAAACACATTAAAATGCACAAATGTATGTTATTTCTTATTTACATGTAATGCAGAGATTCCCAGATTTTTTGTCAGTTTAACCTATTTCACCTAATAAATACTAAAATATTTAATAATCAAGTAACACATTTGCATGTTCAAGGTTCTCTAATGTTGGTTAATTGTCACATGACATGCAGATAAACAAATAAATTATTTCACCTTTTTCACCTTTAAGAGTTTTATTTTGGTTATTGTTATTTTAAAATCGTTTATTTTAATGTTACATTTTTAGGATTTAATTAATTATTAGCTTTTCATTACACTCCCTAGTCCCTGCAGTTCCCTCAAGAACCCCAGTTTGGAAAATCAATATTTAATGCTCTTCAAGTTGTTTATAACAACAAATAGAATGTATTTTCTTTCTCCTTCTATTTTTATATCAATGGTTTAGCTCCTGCGTACCTAACGAGTCTTCTATCACGCTACAATCCATCACGCTCCCTAAGGTCACAAAACTCTGGACTCTTGGTAGTACCTAGAATAGCAAAGTCCACTAAAGGAGGTCGAGCTTTTTCATATTTGGCTCCCAAACTCTGGAATAGCCTTCCTGATAACGTTCGGGGTTCAGACACACTCTCTCTGTTTAAATCTAGATTAAAGACACATCTCTTTAGCCAAGCATTCACATAATGCATTCATACAATGCATCTCATAATCTTG
Source organism: Aspiorhynchus laticeps (assembly GCA_023376895.1). Taxonomy (NCBI): domain Eukaryota; kingdom Metazoa; phylum Chordata; class Actinopteri; order Cypriniformes; family Cyprinidae; genus Aspiorhynchus; species Aspiorhynchus laticeps. The sequence continues at coordinate 30,297 of JALXFT010002370.1, read as the reverse complement.
TACTGCAGTTATATCTGATCAAACGCACATTATTATTCTTTAGCTTGGGTTGAACAAATAATTTTTGCTTGAATGGAACAACAGCTACGCTAATTATGTCTCTTTGTTTCTCTGTTTCTGCCTCTGATTAACATCCTTCACAAGCTTCAGTCTGGATCCAGCCCTTAAATGATCTGAGATGACCAAACACCTGAGAAGAGATGATGCCGACCCCTCGGAGGACCTCAGAGGATGCCAACCTCTGATCCCCCAACAACATGCAGAATTAACAAATTTTGCCTAAGTTAATATATTAAGTTTCTACAATGTATATATATATATTGTAGAAACTTAATTTCCTGTAAAGCGCTTTGCAACGATTGTATTGTAAAAAGCGCTATAGAAATAAACTTGAATTGAATTGAATTGAATATCAATATGGCACATGATTATCTTATTTAAATCAATGTGATAAACCAGTTAGGTCAAAAGTCATTTAAATGTAATCTGATTATATTACCTAAAATGTGCAATGTAACAGATTACTTTACTATTTTTTGTCATGTAATTTGGAATCAGTAACAGACTACAAGTAGAATCTACTCAGCACTATTAATCTATAATACCAAATTAGAAATAATTAATTAAAAATCCTGAAACTGTGATCAGTAAAGAGTCTTGAATACATGTCATCATAAATACATCTCATAAATTCATCGAGTTACCTTTTGGGAGTAATTTGTACAAGAGTTTACGGTCCAAGAATACAAAGCTGTTTTCAAGAGGAGAGATCCTGTAATACAAGCTCATTGTCTGGCTCCGCTTCTGTTTCAGTCAGAACAGTACAGAACTGTAAAACTTTATTGCCGTAACGCATCATAACCTTTTATGACTTTCCTTTCACATCTACAGTTACTACAGTTGCTTCCTGTTTAGTTAAATCGATACAGACAAGGGACATTTATTGAACAAACAAACATTTGTTCTTTAACACCCAGTCAAAGCATGAAAACAGTAAAACCAATCATTCCACATACTTTTGTGCAACTTTTTATGTGCGTTGCCCATGTAAATGTATAGGCTAGATAAATAAAGAAACATGAAAGTAAAATCTATCCATTAGCAAATGTCAATAAACAATTAACCACTTGGAGGTCCTTCATTTATATATATATATAACAAAATATAATCAGAAACATTCAGAATATGTTTAGGTTATACCTGTTAAGTGTGCTTTACTGAAATGTCTTATGCTCAACAGGATCTAACCCTGAGTGTGTCTTGTGAAACACGTGATGTAATTAACATCATTTTAAAGTAGGACAAGTTAACCAATAACCCTCAATACATTTCCCTTTCAGAATTAACAGCTAGCTATTGTCCAGCTTCTAGCAGTCATTATGTGACTCCAAATGCTGAACAAACTATTTAATTGGCTTTGGCAAATGGCTCCCCCATGGTTCAGTAAGTTAATAATCTTGTTTCTTTAAGTTGTAATGAAATAGATACATATCTGTCCATTTACAATCCAAGTGACCCTAATTAATATTGTAATGTAATGCTTGTTTGAGAAATGCTTTTTTCAAAGCTTTCTCAAACCATATCATTCCCACGGATAACAGCTTCACAGTTTGTTTGAATGTAAGAAGATCTGGTTCTACTACATGTAATCATTTTAATTTACCTTTAAACATTAATTCCCTCTTACCTTTTCAGTTTAAATAAACCATAAAACTGACTAATTTAGACAGGTCATCTTGCAGTATTAATATTTATTATGAATTTTCTAAATAACCAAACTTCAACAACATAAGGGCAGAAGCGCAGCTGATGACACTTTGAAGTGAAGCTCCAGTGATCAAAAATATTAGTCTAATATGTCTACACCTGACACTCTCCTTCTTTTTAAAGGACAAATTATTTGCAAGGGGCACTTTGTCCCGTCTGGTGTAAGACGCGAGGAAAGGAAACGACAATGCACAAAAAAGAAATGAGAAACTACATGTCATCTGACTAGCAGCATCCTTAGCTGAAACCGCCCTTGGTGAAAAAAATGAAAGTCAGCAGTTGCCCATGGCCATGTTCAAGAATAAAAAAGCATATTAAGGAACACAAAAATATCCATGGCTCCTGACGATATATTGAGATTATTGAGGTCTTACGAAGCAAAACGATCGGTATGTGTAAGAAAATTAACATTATTTACAACATAATATTACCCGTGATCCATAGCTTGGTCAAACAAACGGGGAAATCTGATTCTTTTCTGCCAACTGGTTCTTTCTGACAGTTCGTTCCAGTGAACTGGTCCATTTCAATAGTTTGTATACATAATCACAAAATCACATACGCAGTTATATTATTACAGCAACCAATGATGTGAAACATGGACGTTTTACATATCTAAAGCATATAAAGAGAACAAACCTCTCTTCATTAGATCACCATTTTACATAAACAATGAGAAACCATAAAAACTGTCATTTCGCCCCTGCATTCAAGTGCAGTTCATGTATGCGCATATCAGTGGCTCATCTCAGTTCAGTGACTGTTTGCGGAAATGCGTTGAATGAGCTGGCAAAAACCAGCATCACAGGATCGTATATGCAGGTATTTTGGCTCATTTTGAGCCAGAGTGACTGTCAGATGTCCTAAAGTGAGTTTTGATTCAGTAACTTCTGTGCTGCTCGAGCAGCAAACTGTTTCAGACGGCCCAGTCCTATTTGGTGACCTGCTTCAACTAGATCACCAAAAAAGAACCAGTTCAAAATAATGATTCGTTTGCGAACCGGACATCACTCTGGACCAGGTAATATAATTGATATCAGGTAATGCTTTTTCACGCTACAATCCATCACGCATTTTAAGGTCACCTACACAGGGGTGAAACTGTGGTCACAAGGTCACAGACACCTGTTAGATTCAAAATCCAGTTTGGAGTTTTGTGTTTGTGTGTGTGTATGAGTGAGTCGATAAGTGAAGAACACTTGTGTTGTACCCAATTCAGAGCCCTATATATATCCAGATGCCAGGGCTTCAGACAGTAATGCGTGGTAATAATAGCTTTGCTTGTGTCAGTCGTGTGAGTTAATGTTGAATGAAAATTAAAAGATGATGCTGGTGCGAGAAGAGGAAAAATAAGAAAGAAACTGAAGAAGATAATGGTAAGTGATGAATTTCAAAAAGATGTTGAAAAGATTGTACCTTATGGTTTTAATTTGGCATTTGCGTGAAAATTCGTTCTCATTTGCGTTTCTGAAGATTCACACTGACCTGAACAAAAGCAGCAGACAGGCTAAATAAAAATGCAAATTCACGTTCTGACAGCAGGTGGAGTGTATGGAACAGCAGAAATACAGCGGTTACCATGGTTACCCCTATACCCACAATGTAAAAAAAAAGTCCGTAAAAATACAGTACAATATACCGTAATAATGTGAAGGAATATTCCGTATTTAGTTTTTACAGGTGTTTTTCCGTATTTTTTTAATTACGCTTTGCATTGTGGGAACAATAAGCGAGATTTTCGGCGCGAAAACAGTGCTTGAGCAGACGCCATTATTCACGGAGATAGTCTCGGTAAAAATTTCATTTTAAAGTCGGATTTCGGGTTTGAGGAACCGTTCTTACACTTTCGTGGTAAATTATATTTTGTTAAATGTAACAAACTGTAACGTTAACCTAGTAGAAAACGTCTTCCTTGTTTGGCAAATGAATGTCAGAGCCGTCACATTCAACATTTTCAGCACACCGTCACATCTAACTCGACATGGAGGTAAGTTATGTGTAAGTTATTTCACCCCCGCTGCCTGGCCAGGGCCAGTATAGCCTGTGATCAGGGCTGGACTGGTAATCGGGCATACCGGGCATTTTCCCGGTGGGCCAACGCACTTAAGGGGCCGACAGAATTTTTTTATTTTTTTTACCAAGGACCATCACAGCGAGCAGCCAGTGGCCCATTGGTTTGTCTCCTGTATTGACAGCGTAAACCACCCAATCACAATGCGCTATAGACGGAGCGATGAAGTATTTTGCTCCACCTACAAAGATCGCTTCACCCCAACTTCTTCCTCATCTGGCTTTTCCCATGTTTTCACAGCAGCTTTATCAAGAACAGGCTTGATGCGGGCCACAGAGCCAGGCAGGAGGAGGAGAGGAGAGCAGTTGAATCGGTAAAGTGCTTGATAGGGACTCGCAACGGAGGCAGACATCTAACCTGATCCTAATGTGTGCGCGCGCCACGAGTGTAGAATACGCAAACACTTTTTAATAAAACATAAATTCGTCCCCCGCGATTTTTTGGCCAAGTCAAGTCAAGTGTGTTCATAGAGGTTTCATGGGCCAATGCGAATAAATATTAAATAAAAAAACACACGATATTGTCTGACCTGACGTTTTATTCTTATCCAAAACAACTAGATGCAATGATACATATCTACACCAACAGTCAAGTTTTTGAACAGTAAGATTTTTAATGTTTTTTAAAGAATTCTCTTCTGCTCACCAAACCTGCATTTATTTGATCCAAAATGTATAGAAACTGTAACTTGAATGCAATGTAAGTCGCTTTGGATAAAAGCGTCTGCTAAATGCATAAATGTAAATGTAAAATACAGCAAAAGCAGTAATATTGTGAAATATTTTTACTATGTAAAATAACTTTTCTTTTTTTTTCTTTTTTTTCCTGCCTGTCAGTAACACAGATAACACATGACAGTACGTATGTGTAGCTATGCTATCATCATTCACAGCCTTTTTTTTTTTTTTTAATATATATATATATTTTTTTTAATTAATTATTTTAATTTTATATACCCTTTTATTTAACCACACTATGACAGACAAGACCAGGGGACAGAGAAAACAAGAGAGAGAAAGAAAGAAAAAAAAAAAAAAAACAGACAATTTGCTTCGATACCTGCTGACAAAAAGAGAAAACAACAGAAGAAAACAACCGAAGACACAACATCAAAGAGACTGCAGCAACAACCAACATCTGTATGAATCACAATAAATTCTAAATGTTAAATGTTATTGAGCAGCACACATAACTAATATTACAAAATAAGTTTTGAAGCAACAGCAGATCAAGACAATGTGTGTCTGTGAGCACCTGTTTTTACACCAATGTGAATGCTTGAGTGTACACCTGTGTGTGTGAGCGCGCTTGTGTTCATAAGGTTCCTCCATGTAAATGTTTAATAGTGTGTGTGGGGAACAACAGCCCCATCCCGCAAGGCATGAAGCAGGCACGGAAAAGACCCGGTTTTCTATTTGAATATATTTTAAAATGTAATTTATTTCTGTGATCAAAGCTGAATTTTCAGCATCATTACTCCAGTCTTCAGTGTCACATGATCTTCAGAAATCATTCTAATATGCTGGATTGCTGCTCAAAGAAACATTTATTATTATTATCAATATTTAAAACAGTCGAGTACATATTTTTTTCTGGATTCTTTGATGAATAGAAAGATCCAAAGATCAGCATTTATCTGAAATAAAAAAGCTTTTGTAACATTATACAATATACCATTCAAAAGCTTGGAGTCAGTATACATTTTTTTGTTTTTTTTGGAAAGAAATTATAGAAATAAATACTTTTATTTAGCAAGGATGCTTTAAATTGCTAAAAAATTATGATAAAGACATTTATAATGTTACAAAAGAACTTTCTATTCATCAAAGAAACCTGAAAAAAATCTACTCAGCTGTTTTCAACATAACAATAATAATAAATGTTTTTTGAGCAGCAAATCAGTATATTAGAATGATTTCTGAAGATCATGTGACACTGAAGACTGGAGTAATGATGATGAAAATTCAGCTGTGCATCACAGAAATAAATTACAGTTTAAAATATATTCAAATAGAAAACAGTTATTTTAAATAGTAAAAATATTTCACAATATTACTGCTTTTGCTGTATTTTGGATCAAATAAATGCAGGCTTGGTGAGCAGAAGAGACTTGTACTCAATTTAATGTACTACATTAAATTGAGGAATAAAACATTTGGGGAGTACCACACTTATTACTGGTTTTTGTAGTATTGTTTTGAATTGATCTCACCAGTGTGTAAGACTGTGTTGTAGTGTGTGTTTTTGACTGTTTGTGTGTCATGTCTGAGAGCAAAGTTTGGTTTTTCAGCAAGATTGAGTTGTTTTGAGTGGAGAGCTTCATTTTGACCTGAATATAGGAAGTTTGGGGAATTGAGTTAGGAGTTATGAAAAAACTTACGCAAAAAAAAGAGAGGCATCATTTCAAGAAATGTGTTTAAGCAATCGAGAAAAACTGTAAGTAAAGATTATGTTCCATTAAGATATTTTGTAAATTTCCTACTGTAAATATATCAAAACTTCACTTTGATTAGTAATATGCATTGCTAAGAACTTCATTTGGACAACTTTAAAGGTGATTTTCTCAATATTTAGATTTTTTTGCACCCTCAGATTCCAGATTTTCAAATAGTTGTATCTCAGCCAAATATTGTCCTATCCTTTCAAATTATCTATAAATCTCAATTTCGAAAAATTGACACTTAAGACTGGTTTTGTGGTCCAGGGTCACATATATTTAGAACATTTTGTTTTATTCACCAAAACACTTGGTCAAATCTTGGTCAAGATCTTCTTTCAAATTAGTACCTTTAACAATAAGTTAATTCAACCACTAACCATGCAAGATACATGTTTCAAATCAGCCATGTTGCTGAATTAAAGATGTTACAGAAAAACACAACAGTTGGCCCATTAGAAAATAAGATTGTACTACTATCTGTCCAGTGTGTCATCAGTTATAGGTGTCAGCTAGCTGTGTATTGTAAATTCAAGAAGACACGAGACAGAACAAACAAGATATATGGAAATTTTTACTGAAAACCGAAGAACACAACATCCATGGCTATGGCAGAGAGAGTGAGCGGCTCTGGGGTGGCCTCTGTGCTACTATATGCTATACTAACTATGTACAATGCATATTTTTCAGCTTTTTGCTAGAATTATGTTTGTTGTACTATCATTATTCAAATAAACCAATAAATAAAATAAATGAAAATCATACTCTGTGCATTAATTTCTTCTTCATCCTCAACTTTCTCCAGTGGATCACTACACCTCTTCATTTGTCACTCTTTTTCCCTTTCTCTCCGATCTAATTCTGCTTTAATAACCCAAGCCCTCATTTGTCATTGTATTGATGGCTCTGGCAAGCATCAGCCATTAAACAGGGACTAATGTTCATGCTCAGTGTCTCCACTTGTTGCCAGGGGGGTCACAAGGAGGTCACTTTGTCAAGACCTCCTAAAGTGTTCTTCTTATACGGCATCTGTGTAGCAGACATAATCAATACATAACACTACAGCACTGAAGATGAATATTACTAGTGTTTGCTAAGGCAAGCATCAATGTTAGAATGTTAGTAACACCTAAACCCCACTGTCACAAAACTCAAGAGGCAGAGAAAGAAGATGAACTCAAATGTGGGATTTATGCAGGTAGAGAGAACACTGGAGACCTTCTTCTCTCTGACGGGAGAAAGGAAGAGAAGAGAGAAATGGCTGCTGCTGGGGTCTCTACTCCACAAAATAAATTCTACTGGCAAGAGTTAATTCATAATACAACACAGAAAAAGACCATCATTATTAGGAAGACAATGTGTATTTGTGTGCATTTAACCCATTGGCAGAAAGAGCAGGAACTAGGAGAGCGTTTATTTAAAAAGAGCGGGAAAAAAAGCTTTACTCCGTGTATCCAGATTCAGTTCAGATACCCAAATACTTCATTTATATAGATTTAAATATTAAAATAACAAATAGCTAGCTTTGTAAATTAGTTTTCAGATTATCTATATGTTGCCTTAATTTAAAAATGATTACATTCTACCCTGGAGAAAAATATATACACAATGTATTTGAAATACATTCATTTCATTCTAAGTATACTACAAATACATTTACTTATTTATGGACTTAATAAAAATACACTGCAATTGTACTTTTGTTTTACTAAACTGGTATACGGTACTTAAAGTCTGCTAAATTGGAACAACTAATTTTTAATGCACTTTAATTATGTGGAAGTATTGCTGAAGTCCAACTAAAGATGAACTTAAGTATATGTGATTGTGCTGAAGTGGAGCTATTGCAAGTATACTTCAGACACACTTTAAATATCACGCATTTAAAGACTGCTAATATTCAAAGATCATACAGTTCTCATCAACAGTGACATTTAAACACATTTTATGCTTAATATTATGAAATCTGCGTTGTGCACAAGCAGTACTCCAAATAAAGTTTAATTATAATTTTTAAGTAAGTCTCAAGTGATATGTCAGTAAATATGTTTATGGATTTGAAGTAACTAAATGTATTTTAAATATATTAGGGTACTCAAGTAAAAGAATGAAATACTCCTACTAGAATGAAATTAATAGAACTGTGATTCTGTTTAAAACTGAAAACAACATATTCATTAAAGGGTCCAAACAAGTATTTCTCATGCCAAAAAAGAAAGAAGCTTCTTCTCCATTCACATTAGATATGTTGAACATATTTGATTTCTTTTGAAATACAAAACACTTTGGTTAACGCATGAACACAAAATTAAACATGAGATACAATTTATTGCAATCACCTATACATTCGACTCAACATTTGGGTTAAACACACAGAATAAAGAATGACAGTCAACTCAAGGGCAAACATGAGATTGAACTCAAGGAATAATAACCTCTTGAACTCACTGTGGCTAAGTTAATGTTATAATCAAAGACTAACAAAGTAATATCTACAGTAGTTTTTTTTGTCTAGCTCCACAAATGTAATCTAGAAAATACAGACAAACATCTAAATGTATATAAAAAACACATCTATGGTTAAAAAAAAACAAAAAACAAAGACAAAACAAAACAAAACTTACCACATATGCATGTACCTTTACATCTTAACATACAAAAGAGCTTAAAATGGCCATCAAAACTTCTGTGTGTATACACACACACAAATAATACACATAAAAACAAATTTAAAAATAATAAATGTGATAAAGTACTCCATTAATGGTCATAACGTCTGCTATCTTAAACATGATGTTTTACTTCCATAAATGTCTCATTAAGTCTCTGATAATGGCAACAGTAAGGTTCAAAAGCATTAATGAGTAAATTTTAAATTGCAGAGGTAGTAGCTGTCATCATCATCCTCATCATCATCAGGTAAGCAAACTTAACACCCCCAGATGATCTAGTTTGTCGCTGGCTATGTTAGCCCATCCTTTATTAGCCAGTGGGTTTCTAGGGGACGGATGCATGATACCCTCCACTCTCACAGTGATGCCTGCTTCTGCGAGAGCCCGTCGAGCGCGTTGTTCAGCTAGCTTGCCCACTCCGATCACCATCGAGACTCCCAGAGCAGTGACTACCTGACAAAGAGCACTGTCGCAGCAGGACAAAAGGGCATCACGCTCCGCGGCCGGGAGCTCAGGTGGAGTTAGGTTCTTGCCAGACTCACTCATGAAGATGAGAGGGCACAAGTTGTGCACAAAACAGTGGCGGAAGAAGTTGTGAGGTTCACCGCAGAGCTCTTGGAAAAAGCCCCAGAAACGGGCTCCGCTCACTTCGCTCTGAGTGCAGTCGAGGCCTGTGATCCGTCGCTTAGGATGCTCCTCTGCTGGACGGCCGACCGCTCCAGTGATCTTCAGCCAACTGCGAACTGCCTTCACCTCGCCAAACGGTACCTTGTTAATGAAGAAGTAAGAGATGTAGATGATTTTTTGTTTCTTTTTTAAAATGTTCTTCTGCATTATCCATCACTATATTTAAACCATAATAAATTATGAAATCTCATATGAACAGTGTAAGAATCTTTAACAAGTTACAACAGTGATAACTACAGAAACTGGTCATTTTTGGTAGAACTCACAAATGCAGATGCTGCTAATAATAAGTGACTCTTGTGTGCTTTACCTGCTTTTGCATTTACAAGTGTGCTTTTTATATGCTTTTATATAACTCACAATCAGCATGCTGGGACTTTCTTCTCAAATGTTGCTGTAGGCTGCAACTTACCAAACACTAATCAGGAGGAGTGACTGTCTGTCTGCGACTTTAAACATTTTCAACGGGTCAAAATATGGCAGCAAAAGAGATTTTAAGATAGAAGAATCAAGCTTGAGATTCAAACCCAGTTTACTTAATTAAATAATCATTTAAGAGAAATACTTGTATGCTTACATTGTGACATTTCACAAGATTAGATGAACAAGCTCCTCTCAAACCTTTTTAAGCGTGCCAATAATTCTGCATATACAGTGGTGGCCAAAATTATTAGAACACTAGTATTTTCAGCAGCTAAAAAATGGTTTTAAGTCAGTTATTTCTATCTTTTGCTGTAGTGTGTCAGTAGGAAATATCAGTTTATATTTCCAAACATTCATTTTGCCATTAATTGTAATAATCCAGTGAGATTTTTGTGCTCCACACAGAGATCTGATCTGATCATCATCAGTCTGTCTGGAGAGACATGAAGAAACAGAACAAACTGAGACAGACTAAATCCAGAAGAACTGTGGCAACGTCTCCAAGATGCTTCAAGAAACCTACCTGCAAAGATCCCTGAAAAACTATGCGCAAGTGCACCGAGAGCAAAAGCTGTTTTGAACACAAAGATAATAGAAGTTAATTGATAAAGTAAATCTATTTATGACATTATTTTTTGACAGCATCCTCATTTTACAGCATTTTTACACAAGAGCCTAAAACGTTTCTCAGTACGGAAGTTTTGCAGGTAGGTTTCTTGAAGCATCTTGGAGACGTAGCCACAGTTCTTCTGGATTTATTCTGTCTCAGTTTGTTCTGTTTCTTTTCTGTTCTCTTTTTTCTGCAAATACTTAAAGTGATAGCTTATCTAAAATGTAAAAAATAATGTCATGTTTTACACGCGTCTTTCCAAACATTTTCTATGGAACACAAAAGAATATATTTTGAATAACACTGGGATTGAAAAAACATTCAGTGACTTTAAATGTATTGACAAAAAAAAAAAAAAGACAGACAAGCTTGGAAAAACAAAAAAGTGAGCAAATAATGACTTTATAATGAGCAAATAATGATTTGGGGTAAATTGTCCCCTTTAAGTGTATGTAACTATAAATTTGTTAATCAGAAATTATGGCATTATCGTAATTTCTTCCAAGGTTTCTGCAGGTTTCATGAAGGTAAATGTACAGTAAGACTTAAAAAGAGCTTTTTAAGTATGAGAAAAGAAAAATTAAAGAACACAATATGTCAATATGTTCTCAAAATGTAAATATCTAAGGAGCACACTATGAGTTATATTAGCAATGTTTAAAATTGCAACTTCCTACAGATCTCAATTATTTAAAAAAAATCAGTTTACAAAAAAAAATGCTTAAAATACTTAAATCTGCTTAAAACTGAAATAACATTTACTGTAACTTCTGATCACACTGCAGTGTTTTGGTCTTGTTATCCAGTGCAAAGGTTCAATTAAGGTACTTTTACTTGCTTTGTTCTTTGAGTAATTGAAGTGAATCTTTGATTAAAACAATAATAAATATCTGCCAATGGGCTCAGAAAATAAAGTTTTCATACCCCATTGACAGATATTTGTACTTGTCTTAAGCATAAACACACTTAAATTAATTAAATTAAACAAGACTTTATATCTTCATTTTGCATCTGAAGTAAATGTATCCTAATTTAAGGATTATGTTTTGGAAAACAAGACAAAATCACTGAGGAAGATATTATTATTATTATTGTGCAAGCAACATTTAATGCTATGAATTTGTGAATTTAAGACATTCTGGTCTAATTCAAGACACTGTTAATGCCTTGATTTGTGGGTGAAGGGTGAATTAAGACCCACTGAAACCCTGTTCTTTACTGACTTTATTCTCAAATAATATCATTACAACAAAAAACAATACTGTGAAAACATAAAAAGAAAGAAAATCTTCTGACCCCTGTTTGTGCCATGCCAAAAGGCCCTGGGTTCATGCCTAGAAAGAGAACGCTCTGGCCTTCCTGACAGTATTTCTCCACATAACATCGATGTGTGTCCCAGGCATATTCCAGCGGGTTGTACGTGTATCGCACCGGTTTCCCAAAGGACAGCGTCCGTAACCGTGCGTTCAGTTCCAGTTCAGCCCGCAGGAACCGTGAAGCAACTGTAGAGCCGTTAAACAGTTGGTCAGCAGCCGGGTCAGGCAGACCGGTGAGATCTTTTCCCAGTAAATGGTCTCTCTGAGACACATCTCCATTTTCCAACCTACAAATGAAACAATTTTCATAAATGACTCAACTGGTGGCACAGCTATTGCAAAAACGAACTTGTTTGTTTTAATAAAATCATATCCATGCATGCTTGTTAATTACTCTTTATTAGGTGGGAAATTCTTTTAAGTAAACACCTTAAATGCAGTTTTATTCTGGGAAAGGGAACGAGGCTGCACTGGAAAGTGTCTGTACTACAATGTACTACAGTTATTACACTACTTCAAATATACACTACCAGACAAAAGTGTTGGACAGAAAGATTGTTCATGTTTTTTAAAGAATTCTCTTCTGCTCACCAAGCCTGCATTTATTTGATCAGAAATACAGCGAATACAGTAATATTGTGAAATATTTTACTATTTAAAATAACTGTTTTCTATTTGAATATATTTTAAAATGTAATTTATTTCTGTGATCAAAGCTGTATTTTCAGCATCATTACTCCAGCCTTCAGTGACAAACGATCCTTCAGAAATCATTCTAATATGCTGATTTGCTGCTCAAGAAACATTTCTGATTATTATTATTATCATCATCATCAATATTTAAAACAGTTAAGCACATTCTTTTTCAGGATTATTTGATGAACAGAAAGATTCAAAGATCAGCATGTATCTGAAATAGAAAGCTTTTGTGACATTATACTCTATATACCATACCAATTATAGAAATTAATACTTGTATTTAGCAAGAATGCTTTAAGTTGATCAAAAATGATGATAAAGACATTTATACTGTTACAAAAGATTTCTATTTCAGGTGAATGCTGTTCTTCTGAACTTTCTATTCCTCAAAGAAACCTGAAAAAAATCTACTCAGCTGTTTTCAACATAATAATAATAATAAATGTTTTTTGAGCAGCAAATCAGAATATTATAATGATTTCTGAAGGATCATGTGACACTGAAGACTGGAGTAATGATGATGAAAATACAGCTTTAAAATCACAGAAATAAATTACATTTTAAAACATATTCAAACAGTTATTTTAAATAGTAAAAATATAAAATAGTAATATATATATATAGAGAGAGAGAGAGAGAGAGAGAGAGAGAGAGAGACTGTTTTTGCTGTACTTTGGATCAAATAAATGCAGGCTTGGTGAAGAGACTAAACATCTTCCTGTTCAAACACTTTTGACTCATGTGTGTCATCTGCAGAGCAGGATTCAGTGTGTAAGCCTCACGCGTTGCAGTATTACTGCTGTTTTATTCAAGTTCATTTTTAACGGTGCTTTATGAGTTTATTGTGATATGAAAAACATCATCAAGGAATTTACTGAACAATCTTACATGAGACGTCTTTCCATGCCATTTTAACACCTTCCCAATGAATCTTAGCGATACATGACTGACTACAGTGAGAGACCATCTAACATCGTAAAGACATTTTATTCACCTGCGTTCGTAAGATGTAGTTTTTTCACGTATTTGTGGTTTACCTCTCAACATCGGGATGTGACTGCATTGTCCCAGAGGCGTTTCCGGCAACAAAAGAGCGACCGGACCGCGGTGCACACTGGGAGCTTCTTCTTCTTCTGAGGTTTGATTATGAGCAGGCAAACCAGCTTCATGGTGCATTACCGCCGAATGGAGTGTGGAGCACCGAAGCGAAAATAATCAAATAAAATAAAAATCTTTGCTATGATTATTTTGATTCCACACACGTGGCATTAAGGAATGCTCTAATGTGTGTAACCTTGTTTTTAGCCAGCAGATATTTTTGTAGTTACTTTTAGCCTTTATTATAGTATTTCTTTTAGTTTTTCTTTGCTTTCAATTTTGACTGTAATATTTGTGTTTCAATGTTATATTATGTGCAGTCCAATAAGTGTATAATCCAGGATGCTCTATTAGTTGACATAAATTTGCATCCACCTTATTCTGTGTAATCCTGTTATTATTCACATTTCCCTGCATCTTATATAAATGCCTTCACTTTCTTCCCCCATTTAATAAGTGCAGATTTATTAATACGCTCCTTGGATTAGGAGGTCAATAAATCAATGTTAAAAGCCAAAACAATTGTCAACAGCAGCCACAAATCACTGCAAGCAGATTGAGAGGACGGTTCCTCACTCACTAACTCAAGTGCTGTTAGAGACAGAGAGAGAGGAACTGAGCTACAGCCCTGCAGTCTCCAACACAACAAACACTCCACGAATAACACACAAACAGATCAAGAAGAAGAAACATACTTCAGATGTGAAGCAACACACATGGGAAGTGATGTAATCAATGCTATTTTTAACATCTGGCACATCTCGGGCTGTAATTCACCTGTAATGATTGTACAAAGACATTTGATCAAATGATATTCTGTTGTGTTTCACAGTAGAAGGAAAGTCATACAGGTTTGGTTTGGTATTATACCAGAATGAGTAAATGACACAGCATGCAGACTTCAGTTTGAAGTGTGTGCTCTTCATGGTTATTAATACATCTTTAATGTGCTCTGCACAAACGTTTACACCTTTAATAACACTGTAATATCTTTAATGACATTAACAAACATTATATAATGTTGACAGAATATTAATTAAAATACATTCATTATTTTATGTCATGAATATTTATTACAAATTCATATCTTCGTATTTCATTGTTCATAAAATATTGATCTTCTGAATTTAGTATTTTTTGTTAATTACTAATAGTTTATAGTTATTATTTGAATGATATGAATGAATGATGTTTATGCTGCCTGCCAGGCTTAACTGAAGATATCATGAGAATATTAAAAACAAATTGCACTATTTCTATTTCAGAAATCTCGTCACCTTATTGTTTGAAAGTGGAGAAAGGTTGAGAGTAGGTACAGTTTTGACTCTGTTATTCTCTCTCTCACACTCTCTTATTATCAACAAACTTTCCTCATGAAAATTATTTTAAGAATGTCTATGTTATCAGTGATCGCTAATGTGTGTTTTTAATTTCCCTGGCTGTCTGAGTAATAGAGGAAGACAATGGGGAGGGATGAAGAGCAAAACTGAGTGACTTTTGAGAGTGTTACATCACACAACTTCCCTGTCTCTGTTTTGACTGCCTCTGTTGCCATGGCAGCACCAGCGAGGGAGAGAGCGCGCGCACACACACACACACACACACACACACACACACACACACACACACACACACACACACACACACACACACACACTACACACACACACACACACTCACACACACACACACACACACACACACAACACACACACACACACACACACACACACACACACACACACCCACACACACACACACACTCACACACACACACACACACACACACACACACACACACTACACACACACACACACACACACACACACACACACACACACACACACACACACACACACACACACACACTCTTCTCTGTGCTTGACCTCCATCTGAACCTGCCTGAGGCCGGAGGGCGACTGCTTCGAGCACTCTCTTGAGTAATGACAGATGAGAGAAAAAGAACAAGAGAGAAAGTGTGATGGCTGAAATGTGAATTAGCATGCAGATGGGGCAGAAGAATAACAGATGTGGAGAGGTGGAGCTCAACATGAAATTACCTGTAATTTAGGAGGATAACATATGCAAAATGGGGATCACTCCCTGTTATGCTGAGCGTTGCATTTCTGTCTGCTTTAGCTTTCTCTACAATTATTTTTCCCTTTTTGCATTTCAGTCTTTTAATAATACAGATTGTGTCAAAGCAGCTTTACAGTATTTGTTAATTATTTGTGAAACTGTGTATAAGTCTCTGCACATTTGGTGATGTTATGTATCATAAATGCATGAATAGGTATTTGTGGCTTGTGTATTTCGCTTCGGTCCAATGCAATTAAATGAGCCTAAAAATGTTAAAAACACCTGGAGTAGACACGGATGAAAAAGTTACCACCTTATTTTGCAACGTGGAAGTAAGCTATTTTCAGTGAATGTGCAAGACTTCTGATTCATAACTATAAGAAAAACAAGGTGCATTAAACGGTCAAACTATTTGCTTTACAAGACAGTGTGTTTATTATTAGGACGATAAATTAGAATAATATGATGCCAAATACCAGTTTGCAATATCAAACAGCATAAAGGACTGCTTTTGTAAAGTTAAAATAACTGGAAGCGTAATGAGACCGAAAGTCTTGCACACTCAAGTCACAAAGGGTTGTGCCCTGTCCTGTTAAAAACAAGGCACAGACGGTCACAGTAAAGATGTTATGACTGTTTTTGTTGCCCTAATGAATCATTTTCAAGATGGTTTTTTTTTGCACATGTATTTCAAATAACTAAAGGTCTGTCAGAATTCATAAATGTAATGCATTTTATAAAATGTTCATATAAACTGAGTCTCAGTGTATAAATATTGAAAATGCATTGGTGTAAACATGAATATTGTACTTAAGCTTTAGGATCAGGCAATGCTTAAACCATATGCAGCAAAAACTGATTGTAATGGCCAATAGACACATTGTGAAATTAAACAGATAATATGCATTAAAGAGGCTTGGTTTTCATAAAAGCCCTGCCAATAATTGCCAGGAACTATTTTGTAAACTTTTGAACGGGTAATTTTTATAAATCCAATTATTATTTTCTCTTGTGGACTATATGTATACATCTTTTATGTGAAATATCTAATTCAGGTCAGTACTAAATAAAGAATAACATGCATTTTGTATGATCCCTCTTATTTTGGTAAAATAATTAACATTTTGCAGATTCTGCAAGGTGTATGTAAACTTTTGACTTCAACTTTATATCTATTTATAACTCCATTTTTGTTTTAATAATTATATATGTCTTTTGGCCGTATTTTATGAAGTATAAAGCTATTGCTGCATGTTTGCAGTGCAGCTAAATGACTATGTAAAAGAGCGGCTTTGTAAAAAATTAAATAAACACTTAAGTTGCAAACAGTGCTTTTGGCTGAACGATGCTATAATTATTAATCTTTGGCCCTATTAAGAAACAAACCGGCCTATAATCATAATCATAGGGCCTGTTTACAC
Organism: Aspiorhynchus laticeps; assembly: GCA_023376895.1. Lineage (NCBI taxonomy): Eukaryota > Metazoa > Chordata > Actinopteri > Cypriniformes > Cyprinidae > Aspiorhynchus > Aspiorhynchus laticeps. The sequence continues at coordinate 13,016 of JALXFT010002370.1, read as the reverse complement.
CTGGTCACTTCCTGCGTTTTCTCTGATCGGATATCTATCTGATTTGTTAAAACGTTTCCATTTACACTTGGCCACATAAATGTGTCTTCGCAAAACGGATATAAATCCGTTCTTCAATTCCCGCGCTATATGCAAATTTAACGGAGTTCACATCAATGAAAGCAATACATAGGCGCTGCGTTTTATTCATTATCAGCGAATTTCAGAGACTGCAACAGGAGAGAGCGCGGCATCAGCACTGGAAAGATAGGTTAGTCTCATACTTTTAATGAAGATGATTGTGTGTTGAGCTCATTCGCGGTAGTTTGCGCCTCGGCTTTCTGAAGAGATGCTCAGCTAACGTTACTCATCCGCGGTGACGCTTGTTGCATTAGCACTGTCGTATCTGACTATAACATGCCATATAGCCTATAAAACGCTCTCAAATGTTTATTATTTTAATATTTTGGGAAGAGTAAAATTAGCATATGTGGTTTCAACAACCAGATGCATTTACACTTGTCCAGTTTCGTCAGGAATGCAGCCCAGACCTCCTGAAGTGGTTTGAGCGATCGGATTTACAGGTGCATCTCAATAAATTAGAAAGTCGTGGAAAAGTTCATTTATTTCAGTAATTCAACTCAAATTGTGAAACTCCTGTATTAAATAAATTCAATGCACACAGACTGAAGTAGTTTAAGTCTTTGGTTCTTTTAATTGTGATGATTTAGGCTCACATTTAACAAAAACCCACCAATTCACTATCTCAACAAATTAGAATACTTCATAAGACCAATAAAAAAAACATTTTTTTTTAATGAATTGTTGGCCTTCTGGAAAGTATGTTAATTTACTGTATATGTACTCAATACTTGGTAGGGGCTCCTTTTGCTTTAATTACTGCCTCAATTCAGCGTGGCATGGAGGTGATCAGTTTGTGGCACTGCTGAGGTGGTATGGAAGCCCAGGTTGCTTTGACAGTGGCCTTCAGGTCATCTACATTGTTGGGTCTGGTGTCTCTCATCTTCCTCTTGACAATACCCCATAGATTCTCTATGGGGTTCAGGTCAGGCGAGTTTGCTGGCCAATCAAGCACAGTAACACCATGGTCATTGAACCAGCTTTTGGTACCTTTGGCAGTGTGGGCAGGTGCCAAGTCCTGCTGGAAAATGGGATCAGCATCTCCATAAAGCTTGTCAGCAGAAGGAAGCATGAAGTGCTCTAAAATTTCCTGGTAGATGGCTGCGTTGACTGTGGACTTCAGAAAACACAGTGAACCAACACCAGCAGATGACATGGCAGCCCAAATCATCACTGACTGTGGAAACTTCACGCTGGACTTCAAGCAACATGGATTCTGTGCCTCTCCACTCTTCCTCCAGACTCTGGGACCTTGATTTCCAAATGAAATGCAAAATTTACTTTCATCTGAAAAGAGGACTTTGGACCACTGAGTTATTTTTCTCCACAGCCCAGGTAAGACGCTTCTGACGTTGTCTCTGGCTCAGAAGTGGCTTGGTAGCCCTTTTCCTGAAGACGTCTGAGCGTGGTGACTCTTGATGCACTGACTCCAGCTTCAGTTCACTCCTTGTGAAGCTCTCACAAGTGTTTGAATCAGGTTTGCTTGACTGTATTTTCAAGCTTGCGGTCATCCCTGTTGCTTGTGCACCTTTTCCTACCCAAATTCTTCCTTCCAGTCAACTTTGCATTTAATATGCTTTGATACAGCACTCTGTAAACAGCCACACCTTTCAGTAATGACCTTCTGTGACTTACCCTCTTTGTGAAGGGCGTCAATGTTCATCTTCTGGATCATTTCAAAGTCTTCCCCATTATTGTGGTTTCAAAGAACAAGAGCTACCCAGAATTTATATTGTAGGGATGGTCAGTAATTGAAGCTCAAATGTAAATATTCTAATATTTTGAGATACTGATTTTTGATTTTCATGAGCTGTAAGCTCTAATCATCAAAATTAAAACAATTTTTTTTTAAAATGTTTTACTTTACATGTAATGAATCTAAAATATATGAAAGTTTCACTTTTTGAAATAAGTTACAAGAAAAAATGAACTTTTTCACAACATTCTAATTTATTGAGATGCACCTGTATATCTGCCTCGAATGCGTTTCGGAGGGCATTTACACCTGGTCTTTTCAGAAAAAACGCATGAAGTGACCAGGTGTAAACAGCCCCATATACTGTATATAATCAGGCAGGGGTAATCATTTCAGCAGGTCCACATGGTGTAGCACAGGGGTGTCCAAACTCGGTCCTGCAGAGTTTAGCTCAACCCTAATTAAACACACCTGAAGCAGCTAATCAAGCTCTTACTAGGCATACTAGAAGCTTCCATGCAGGTGTGTTGAGGCAAGTTGGAGCTAAACTCTGCAGGACATCGGCCCTCCGAGTTTGGACAGCCCTGGTGTAGCATATGCTTCATTCAAAAAGGAATAGCAACAAGGGGGTTAAATGAAAGCACGGTGTTGATGAAACTGTATAGTATGATACTTTTACAGCACTGTGCCTGAACATTAGTCCAATGACCTGCACCTCAACATTATGTGCACAAAAAAAAAAATCACCCACAAGTCTAGACGCATACTAACCACAACAGGACATGCATGAGCAGATACATTTGGATGCTATACATTTTTCTTTTCATCAGAGATTATTCATTCAGTGGCAAATTCCTATATAATTGTTCTCTATATAACCTTTTAAAATGTACTGGTAATGAATGGGGAAAAGAAAAACAAACTATTAAATTTGTTGCATTACACACTAAACAGAGTAAAATCTTTCAAATAAAGTACTTTTAATTAAATTGCTCATTAATCAAACACATGTCCCTTTCTTTGTATTACAGATGCAGCAGATGTCTAGTATCTCAGGTGTGGTTCCAGTAGTATCTGGTGCAACGCTGAGAGACAGGTCAGAAAACTCCCTCCAGAGCTGTTTAAACGCTGTTAGCATATCAATCCAACCAATCTCTCATATCCTCCACCCCATTCCTCTTCTTCCTCCCTCTCTGATGAATAGCCTTCCCCTCTATGTGAACTCCATTGATAATACATGGCTTGCAGTAAGAACTCATTCATCAGACCGAGCTGCAAGCCACCACAGTCTGACATCCCTGCAAGCTTACTTTACTTGGTGTATGCTTTTGCGTATGAATTTACAGCTGAGTTGATTCGTTTGCATACCCATTTTGGCTCTTCAGTTTAGAAACACCTTGCATATATGTATATATGTGTATATATATATGTGTGTGTGTGTGTGTGTGTGTGTGTGTGTGTGCTGTCAATTAATCGCGATTAATCGCATCCAAAATAAAAGTTTTTGTTTACATAATATATGTGTATACTGTGTATATTTATTATGGATATATAAATACAAACACATGCATGCATATATTTAAGAAAAAAGTGTTATGTTTATCTATTAAATCTTTTTATATATAATGTAAAAATCAAATATATAATATGAATATATAAATGTATAAACATGTAAATATTTTCAAAATATATACTGTATATGTGTGTATTTATATATACAATAAATATTCACAGTACACATACATATATAATGTAAACAAAAAAACTTTTATTTTGAATGTGATTAATCATTTGACAGCACACATATATATATATATATATACACATATATGTGTGTGTGTGTGTGTGTGTGTGTGTGTGAATACGAGCCAGAGGTAAGAGTTCACACAGGAGGATTTATTGACAGGTTTGAGGAGCAGACAGTGAATGGCAGGTGTGTATAGCACAAACAACAGTTCCTGGGTTCTTAGCTGAGGTCATTGAAGCTTGTCTTTGGCTGGTGATCCAGAGGACCGTATAGGAACGGTGGAGCGAAGGAGCATCTAATGGCGAGTAAACACAGGTTAGTAAGAAGTCAGGCTTAGTTCGGGAATACAAACTGTAGACCAGACGCCGGTGCAGTGATAAAGGGAGTGTAACGAGCTGATGCAGGTGCGGGCAATCAGTGCTCGGATCATTGGGATCTGGTGTGTGCTGGGGCTGATGACTGTGGTTACAGAGATTCCCTGCCAGTGTGTGTGTTTGTGTGTGTGTTTTAGCATGTAACACATATATAACACATATTGAATGTTGGTAACACTTTACAATAAAGTTTCAGTTGTTAACATTAGTTACTAACTACATAAATTAACATGAATTAACAATGGAAGCATTTAATCTTAGTGAATGTTAATGTCAACATTTAGTAATAGGGTACATTATTAAAATCAAAGGTTGTATCTGTTAATATTATTTAATGGCCCTGAGCTAACAATGAGCAGTTGTATATTTTATTAACTAATGTTAAGAAAGATTAATAAATACTGTAAAAAAAAATTCTCATGGTTATTTAATGTTACTTAATGCATTAACTAATGGGACCTTATTGTATGTTACTGAGTTTTATATGAGTGTTGCTTTGACTGATATTCATGAAGACATTTGTGCAGTCAGTTTCAGCTAAGGCTCAGCTAAGATATGAAATAATGACAGTTTTGTGATTATAAAACAAAATGATAATGTAATTCATGCTTATCTGATAATCTTTGTGTGTAATGTTTTGCTGTTGGAAGACAAACATTACATATAGGCTACAACTGCAGTACACAGAAGATACACAAGACTCTTACTAGAGCGTCAGGACTGAAACCCACTGTGTAACAGAATAGTTTAATGTGTTTAGAGGATATCAATTCTTATTAGTGCTTACGTTTATAATACATGTTTCCAGCTGTTTAAAAGCATCTGTCATGTGCTCCTCTAAAATCAATGTGACACTCTAAAGTCCCATGTTGCCACTTCATAACGTCCGTTATTGAGTTGAATTGCCTCTCAATCTGATTTGGCAAATAAATAAACTTGCCTAATTATTTTAAATGTCACATTTTCAATGTAAATAAGCACACACAAATTCTGATTATTATGCTGTGTTAGAAGAGAAGCAAGGGAATTGTCACGAATCAATAGTCTGTTGTCTAATCTTCCTAATCTAGATCCACTCAAGTGTTACGATGGGGACGTAAAGGCACAAGGACTCACACTTCAGTGTTCTGTAAAAGATTTGTATTTATTTATTTATTTCAGTTTTATATTGTTTGCACATTGTCTTGACTAAATTTGCATTTACATAAGGCAAAAAACAAGTAATCAAGCCCTTAATGGTATTTGCAGCCGCCACTAAATGATTCACACATGCCAATAAATCTGTCCAAAAATTGTTTAAAAGAGACAGCAGCTGCAATCAGTGTGTCAGCGTGAGGAATAGACAACATGTTCAAATGTGAGGAATAATCTAATGACCAGCTGTGATTTGTTTGTGCAACAGTGCAAGACATTATTCATGGCTATAGCTGTTACTTTTCTGTATGAAAATAGACATAAACATAATAAACGTTAAGACGTCATGTTCTTATTTTATTTTTTTAATTATATTTATTTTACAGAATTATTTAACATCCTTTAAAAATAGGAATTATATAATATTCTCCAAAATCCCTGCTTTATTGGGTCATTTTGACTTTCAAAATGACTGCCATTTATTTATTTCATTAAAACCAGTGTTATTGCTGTATGTTCAAAGATCTTTTTTTAATGAAAATAAAATGCTCGTGGATTTTTACTGGGATGATCAATTGTCAAATAATATCAGCAATTGTAAGATTATATATCATTTATATTTGTGGTAAGAGGTGGGGACCCTCTTTCAAACATTTAAGACAGAAAAGGAGAATTCAAAAGGAAAAATGAAAGTTCAAAATCCATCAAGACTATTTTAATCTAATAAAGTTGTTTGTCCAGATGCTGAAAGTTTGAACAGACATCATCTGTTACTGTTTTGTTTTTGGTCTTTATATTCTCTTCTTCAAAAGGAGGGTTGTATGCAGATAAGAGAGATGCATTAGGCAATAATTTAATTTGATTATGAAAGCTAAGGTAAAAAAACACACAGGTGAAACATGAACTTTATGAACAGAAATGATGGGGGGGGGGACAACATGAGGTATATAGAAGAACAAGTAGCTCAATAGCGTCACCTTATGGTTGATAGTGAACTTTTTTAATTATTAGGTTAAACGTGAAGCCAAACTGACTTCACTCATTAAGAACAAAGACAAAAACAAGAAGAGTCATCTCATTTATAATAACTAATTCAGTTGCATTACACTGACATAAGGCCAATGGATATGAATAATTATAATGCAATTAATATTAAATTAGAAATATATAATGATGATGCATTACATTTACAACAAGATTTACATTGGTATTAAAAAAAAAAAAACATTTAATAATATTAAAAAGTAATCACACACACAGTGGATTACAGTAACTTCCAACAATTAGGATAAATTAGAAACCCAACAAAGGTAGTTATTCTATTGTACACAGCATAATCAAATATTGTACATCATATGATACATGTGCAGCGGTAGATATGGAAGTTTGTATAACTCTTTTTTTCTGGCTTAGCCATACTGTAACGCTGGAAAATAATCTTCACATGTTGAGTGTAGGTTTACCTGCTGGGTTACTTCTGTCTGCAGCTGGAGAAAACTATACAATATGAATTTATAGATAAAATGGGGTAGTTCTGTTTTACCTACTGGCACTTTTGTTAGATTTTAGTTTTCTGGTTGATATTGAGGATTTCAGGATAGATGCAGAGAATAATTTAAACAGATTCCTTTATACTGAATAATTTAATGTAAAGCATGCCATCGGTTTAGTGCCTCCTCTTTCTCTGTTTAGACTTCTTCCATGAAAAAAGTACCAGTATGCTACTAGTATGTCTGTTGAGCAAATCAGGCGTTTCATGAACTACTCACTCACTGACAAACAGATGTCAAACGGGCAGTTGTGGCCTAGCCAAATGTGTTACCAAATATACTGATTATTTTTGTCATTCTTTTGTTTTCCCTCATTCATTTTCAGTATTACAAATCTCAGATATAAGATTTGTTTATTCATTGTCATCTAGTTTGGTAAATTTTCTTCTAATGTAAATATACCATTACAACACATGGATTTGGATGGATGTATATCAGTATATCAGAACATTTACATGAATATAAATGAAAACATAAATGCAAGTAACTATCTATGGTGTCACAGAAGGGCCTGTGTGAGTGTGCTGCCATAAATCTGTCACAGAATACTCAAAGCTCTTGTGTTTATACATACAGATTACAGGACGTGTTCTGTAGTACAAAGAAAATGGCCCACTGCAAACAATGGCTAATAAATTTGATTTCTGCCTAAAACAATACAACTGGTGAAAAAAATCCCAAGCTACAAGGACCAAAATATCAGATGCTATTATAGAGCATATATAAGCAACCAAATAGTAATGCTTGTAATAAACACCTTACCATTTGCACAGACATTCTTAAGAAAAAGTTAAAATCTACATTTATATTGATTTATTTTTCTCACTATTGATTAAAGTGACATACAAGTAAATAAAATAAGGTAGAATAATTTCCAGATCAATTGCAATTCCACAATTGTCATGCAGAATAATTAAGGAATTGAAAGTTAAAGAGAAAATAAATAAATAAATATTAGTAGAAGTATATTTTTAAACTGTTTGATTATTATTATTTTTTTGGACCAAATCTCACTGTTCACATTTTAAACTACATTTGAGATTAAAATGTACAATTTGAGATTTCTGCTGTGGTAACATTGTAAATGAGCCCTGTAGCAATCTTTTGCAACAACCTGTCAACAAACTTAATCAGAGAACAGATGTTGGCTCAGGTAACAGATGTTACTGTATCGCTCGTATGAGGTACAACAGTGGCCTGCAGGAAGAGGAGCTCCTGTATTTTCTGATTTAATCCTGAGCAGCGCTGAGTGAGTGTACGTGGCTCCTGGTGATGGGCCTTTTGAAGAGGTGTGTTAAATGATAAACGCCACAGATGTGTGATTACATACTGACTTCATTTCTGTCAGCCTCAGATTCTGGATGTTACTACTAGTACACAAACACACAGGTGTACACACACACACACACACACACACACACACACACACACACACACACACACACACACACACACACACACACACACACACACACACACACACACACACACACACACACACACACACACACACACACATCCAGTGAACTTATTTTGCTTATTATTAAATCCAGCAGGTGAAGTATTTAATATAATTTATTACTGACGTCTTCAGAAATAGTTTTCTGTCTGACAATCTTCTGCTCTTGACATTTGTATGTTACAAGCTAGTGAGAATATTTACAAGATCATATCTGCTGTAGGTAGCCAGCTGGCCTTTTGGAAATGTCATTGTGTAGTTCAGGGTTTCTGACAGAACTTGATGTCAAATGGGCTCTTTCATGACTTTAGTCCTACAACAGAACTGTAGACTAAATGAAATGGGTTACTACATAAATACCAGTACAGGTCATAGCCTACCAAATAATTATGTGAAAAAAAGAAAACATTCTTGTAGATTTGTAATATCGTAAATGCACAGTGCTTATCATTTGCATTTATGTCTTAATATATTTTCTATCAGCTTTTTATTGATCTCTGGCACCACTCCAGTGTTTTGGAGACACTGTTGCTTCCAGTAAAATTGCTGCTAATATGTTTAGAAGCGTTAACAATATGTGACTAGTTCAGTGTTGCTTTCTGGAAACAGTAAGTGCTAGTAAACAGTATATGTGTGTTCAGTTTATATATATATATATATATATATATAATATATATATATATATATATAATATATATATATATATATAATATATATATAATATATATATATATATATATATATATATAATATATATATATATAATATATATATATATATATAATATATAATATATATATATATATATAGTGGCTTGGAAAAGATCAGTAAAATCTCTCTTAGACACCACTAGTCACTAATCTCAAATCTATAAAGTTTTGCTGGGTGTTTTGGTCCCCAGCAACACCTTGCCACTAAATTGTGTCTAAATGTGTAATACAATTAATATTATTATAAATATTCAGTCAATTTGTATCCATCACAACAGCATCACAGCTTAACCCATGTGCCAAATCATATATGCCCACATTAACAATAATGCATCATCTCTCTGTCTGCCCAAGTTTATTTCTCTGAAGTCACATATAAATTTGTCTTTTACCTTCTTGGTCCTTTACCCAGATTCTTTCAGCTTTTTCTCATTGTCCTGGGCACATCCCCTCACACAATATCGTCACTCCTTTTTGTCTTGATATGGTCGCACCCCTGCCTGCGGTGAGGGTCTTTTCCCATCTCTCACTGTGTCCTGCTGATTCTGTCCACTTCAAACAGAAAACAGACGGACCGGCTGTTTGGGGCAAGCGCTGCTTTCCCATCACTATCTGCTGTACATTTACATATGCAAAAAAAACATTTCCCTCATTAAGCTGGACACAACACATTCATTCTCTTGGCATCCTGCTGAAAATGTGCTTGTCCTGGCAGCTGTTTTGCCTAATTTCTCACCCAACAGGGAGAAGGAACAGAAACTGCTTCGGCAAAAGTTGAGGCTTCTCATCAGAGCACCAAATTGGCATTCTTGGTTTAAAGAGAAGGGTAATAAATGAGACTCTTATTCTCTACCTACTTTCACACACACTCTTCCTCCTGGTATAGATAAAATCATATCACATTTAGTTTAACTTTTATCTCCATAATCTATTTAGGGCAGGGGTCATCAAACTTGATCCTGGAGGGCCGGTGTCCTGCAGAGTTTAGCTCCAACTTGCCTCAACACACCTGCCTGGAAGTTTGAAGTATACCTAGTAAGAGCTTGATTAGCTTCTTCAGGTGTGTTTGATTAGGGTTGGAGCTAAACTCTGCAGGACACCGGCCCTCCAGGACCGAACTTGGTGACCCCTGATCTAGGGTATTGATGCATCACATAATACACCAATATGTATTGTATCTACATGTAAATGTCTAGGAAGCACAGCATGAGATGTATTAGATAGATTTACTCCATTACTGCATTTACTTGACAAGCAAATTACATATTTTTTTTTACAGAAAACAAGACTTATTAGCTTATCACAATGAAGTGAATTCATGATTAAATTCACGATCAAGAACAAAAATCTGCCAATGGGAGAGGGAAAACATAATTTGCCATCTCAAATAAATGTATATTGATTTAACAAAACAGATATTTTTAATATTACCAATATATTCATTTTTTGCAACTCATGCAACATTAAATGCCACCACTTTCTGCTCTTGTTTAAGGCTCTTTTTAAGGCCTTAATTTGTGGAAAGATGAATTAAGACTTTAAAGACCTTTTTAACACCCGCAGAAACCCTTTTAAATTCCCAGTCACGTATAAACAAAACATTTTGATTAAAATACATTTTAAAAACCGCAGTGTCTTTTTTCAAGGCTTTTACCATCATGATCCCCCTTTAATAAAATAATGCTAATCCATAATTTTAACATTTCAGGAAGTCACTCTGCAAAAACAAGCTATTGTTCACTTTATACTTTTTAGTAGGAGTAAAACCTGTCACCTGTTTAAATCTAGAATACTGCATATTTGTATGCAGCTCATACACAGCTAAATCTACAATTGATAAATGGGTTGCACTATTTTACAGTATGCACTAACAGAGCACTTATCCAACAAAGTGATGAGTAATATAAGGTAATTACATGGGCTAAAGTTAGGTTGAGGGGCAAGTTCAGGTTAACTAGTTATTACCCAGTTATGGCAATTACTTCATGCAGAACAGGACTGTAAAATAGTGCTATGGATACATGTATATTTATTTGCACCATGGCAAGTAAAATGAATCACTTAATAGTCAGGTCTATATGTATACAACTAAAATATTTGGCCAAGATTGGCCATGAAAAAAGAACCTCGCTCATATGATAGCTGTCAAGTGCTTCACAGTAAGTTGTGCCAGTGATTTAGTGATATTGAGCTTTGCATCCAAATGTTCATGTAACTATAATTAAAAATATATTTTATTGCTCATATTTCTCAGACAACTCCCTGATATGTTGACATTATGCAACAGAGCCTTGATCACTTGATGGGTTGAACCTCTTTATTCATTTTTCTCTGGCCTGTTATATATGTTTTTAACCCCAGCTGATACAAGAAATCATGAAATATAAGTAGGTGTAAAATCACTGCTTTGGTAAATAAAGCATTTGATCCCATACTTAAATATTTAAAATTTTTATTAAAACACTGTTAAAAAAAACTTTTTTTGTTGAAAATAAAAAATTTCCAATGCTGTCCAGCAGCTATTGTTCGGTGTTTGACTCGGTGCTCTCACAACCTGTGGTGGAAAAATATAAAAAAGAGAAAAATTGTGTAAAGGGGGTCATATGATGCGATTTCAAGTTTTTCTTTCTCTTTGGAGTGTTACAAGCTGATTGTGCATAGATGAGATCCCTGAAGTTGCAAAGACTAAAATCTCAAAACCAAAGAGATATTCTTTATCAAAGTTAAGACTGCCATGCCCCCCTAAAACAGCTCATTCAAACACACCCCCACATGTCTACGTCACGATTAGGGCTGTGACGGTGGCAGATTTTTACCACCGCGGTGGTAATAACCCAACAACCGCCGGTGGCGTGGTGTTGTGTATATTTATATATATAATTCTGAAACGCAAAAATAAATAAATGAGTCTCAATCATCTATTAACAAACGTGCGTGTTTATTTCAGCACTTCCATCAGTGAACACTCAGCCTGCAAAACACTAAAATAAATATCAAAGAAATAATAGTTAAATAGGAAAGTAGCCTTAAATAAGAAAGTTAAATACACCCTGTCTACCTCACGCGAGCGGCGCGGCGAGAACTCATTCTAATCAGTGATGCTGTCTACACTAGATGCGGCGCGATACAACACGACAAATCCCTCACAGTAAACTGCCTCGTCCTATTTATGACATACTGACACAAAGTTTAAATGTCTGTAGACAGACTCAACCTGTTGTGTTGCGACGCAGCGTCCGGTTTATACACGGTTCACTGTTCCGCCACCAAGCAACTCCTCGTCTGCACGCGCTCTGTGGAATAGGAGTCGCGGCGTATGTTGCCACATTTGTTGTTGACATCTTCCATTTACCGCTGTCTCGCTCGTATTTGGCCAGTTTGGAGAAAGCCTCACCAACACAAACCGGGCGTTTGCGATCACGTGAACTTGAAGACACTTGTACAAACGCGGATGGGTGACATGAATGGAAATGATTCCAGATCGGCGATGTAGTATTTGGTTTCCCAACAAGGTCCATCGCTCATCACGAAATACATTTGCTGAATGCAGAATAAACTGTATTTTCCTGCGCTCAAACCTGCCAATCTAAAGGAAACACTACCGCCGGTGGCAATAGACAACCGCGGTGACAACCGACCACCGCCGGTGACGCGGTTGTCACGGTGACCGTCACAGCCCTAGTCACAATGTGGAAATATTTGCATAATGCCGCCCAAATGTTCACACAAAAAAGAAGGCGTGGTTTCAGTAACCGCAGTAGTGTTGAAGCAGTCATGTCAGGGAGACGCTGTGTTTCTAGGTGAAAGCAAAAACACTTTATTTGGCCTTCCGAAAGTAGATGCATTTAGGAATCATTAAGATTACTTACAACAGAACAGCAACGCATTTTATGGACGAACCTAGGAGAGGAGGTAATTCTGACTTTGCTATGACAATCTGGCTCTTCTGAATCAGCGACTGTAAGTATGTTTTGTTATTAGTTTAAGTATTTGCTATTGACTGTTCAAAAAAGTTTTGCGCATCGTGTGTGTGTGAGAGACAGGGTCACATCACAGCACATCAGCTATCTTAATCGCGGCTTGTGTGTGTGTGTGTGTGAGAGAGAGACAGGGTCACATCACAGCGGAGTGTACAGCCCGTTAGAAATGGTCTTAATTGCGGCTTGTTTGCAAACACAAAGGAGCATCATCACGGTGTCTGTCACGCGACTCTGTTCCTTTCTTGG
>JALXFT010004808.1:0-68788 GCA_023376895.1 Aspiorhynchus laticeps | reverse complement strand
GCTTGAACTGATGGTAGAACTAAGGACATTATTAACTGTCTTTAATTTTGAAAGCTGAAGCTCGCGATTATAGAAAGGGGCGTTACATTTCCGATGCGGCTTGTGGTGTTCGGCAAATCACGATGCACTGCCAGTTGGCCAATCAGAGCAGACTGTGCTTGTCGGAAGGAGGGACTTTGTAGAAAACCAAGCGTTTGAGAGGCGGGGCATAGAGGACCTACAATAATGTACAGTATTTGAAAAATAATGTGTTTTTTGAACATTAAAGCATGTCAACATATTCTGTTACACCAAATACACAAAATAATTATCTTTTAAAAAGCATCATATGACCCCTTTAAACAAAGTTAACAATACAAAATTGTATGACCGTACAGATTAAAGACAATTTAAAGGAACACTCCACTTTTTTTTGGAAATAGGCTCATTTTACAACTCCCCTAGAGTTAAACAGTTGAGTTTTGCCGTTTTAGTAAAGTAGTCCCCAGCTATATCATACTAGTTGCCTAGCTGGGGACTACTTTCAGGCGCTGTGTCATATCATTGCGCTTGCTGCACCCATAGTACGGCAGCAAATTTCCTTTATTACACTGGAATGAGAGTATAGTTCCAAGCCATATCGGACTAGAAAATTGCAACTTTTCATTTTAAGTCAGTATTAGTACACGATGTAACTACAGAAGAGTCAAGCTTTAAATAGGAAAAATATAAAAACTCTTTGGTCATTTTTGAGCACGATGCTAATGGTAATGGATTTAAATATGCTGTGCGTTTTATAAAAAGAAATGAGCAGACTATGAGGGCGAATTCTATGGCGAGAAAGTTACAAACTAATAATGTTTATGGGTTCTGGAAGGAGGTGAAAGTGGTTAACAACAGTAAAATGACACTGCCTTCTAGTATTGATGGCATTACTGAACCTGAAAACATTGCAGAGCTATGGAGGAGACACTATGAGAACATTTTTAACTGTGTGAAGAGTGATGTGTTTAACATGGGAGAGATAACTCATAGTGATGGTGTAGTCATTGGGCCGGAGGAAGTGTGTTATGCTATTGACAAACTTAAAATGAATAAAGCCTGTGGACGGGATAGAATAACAGCTGAACATCTGAAATACGCTAGTCAAAGTATTTCAGTTTTACTTGCTCTATGCTTTTCTGGGTTAATTAAGCATGGCATACTTCCTGGATCCATGCTATCTGTCTTGCTGGTACCTGTAGTTAAAAATAAGACTGGTAAATTAACTAGTATAGATAACTATAGACCTATTGCACTTGCAAGTATACTATCCAAGGTATTAGAAGGGATCTTTATGGATAGGCTTGCAGAATACATAGCGTCAACAGATAATCAGTTTGGTTTTAAGAACAAGCATGGAACTGATCTGTGTATTTATGCACTTAAAGAAATTGTCCATAGGTACAGATCACGCAATAGTACAATCTTCATGTGTTTCCTGGATGCGTCAAAGGCTTTTGATCGTATCAATCATGGGAAACTGTTTGGTAAACTACATGAGCGTGGTGTCCCTTCTTACATAATTAGGATACTGCAGTTCTGGTATTCTCACCAAACTATGCAGGTCAGGTGGGGGATGAGTTTGTCAACACCCTTCTATGTCTCCAATGGAGTGCGGCAGGGTGGAATTCTGTCTCCGCTGCTATTCAATCTGTACATGGATGATTTATCAAGGGAGCTAAAGGGCTGTAGAACTGGCTGCTTGGTGGGGGATAGTCTCATTAATCATATGCTTTATGCTGATGATTTGGTGGTACTGTCTCCCTCTAGTTCTGGCCTGCAACAACTTCTTAGAATATGTTCTCAATATGGACTAATGTTTGATATAAAATTTAACTCAAAGAAGAGTGTGGTACTGATTGCTAGAACCAGGGAGGATATGAAGTGTGTCTATCCTTTTTCATTGGCAGGTGAACCACTAGAGGTTGTAAAGAAAGTTAAGTATCTGGGACATGTGATAAGAGATGACCTCTGTGATGATGATGATGATGTGCAGCGGCAGTGTGGAAAATTGTATGGGCAGGCAAATAAGCTGGCACGCAAATTCCACATGTGCACTCCTGATGTTAAAATCTCACTCTTCAAAACCTATTGCACTCCACTGTATACTGCCCACCTGTGGTGTAATTATAGTGAGTCGAAAATGAAAAAACTTAAAGTGGCTTATAATGATGCTATGAGAATTGTGCTTAAAGATCCCAGGTGGAGTAGTGCCAGTGAAATGTTTGTGTCTAACAATGTGCCCACTTTTAACGCTGTCTTAAGAAATTTTATGTATGGATTCATGTGCAGGCTGATAGGGTCTAAGAATATGATCATTATGTCCATAGCTGATGTTTCTAAGAGTGATACAAGGTATACATCTTGCTTTTGGAAACATTGGACCCGATGCCTGTATGTGTTTTAATGATGCCTTATCTGCTTCATTCTTAAATGTTTTGTATTGTTTTATATTTATGTACATGTCTGTACTGTGTTGTCTATATGGACCTCTGTGTCTGGAATAAAAGTTGATTGATTGATTGGTCTAATCCGATTCAATGATCTATGCTAAGCTAAGCTAAAAGTGCTACCGCCAGACCCAGAGATCGGCTGAATGGATTCAAAAATGGTAAAACTCAACTGTTTAACTCTAGGGGAGTTGTAAAATGAGCCTATTTCCAAAAAGTGTTTTTGGAGTGTTCCTTTAACATTTAAAATAGACACTTCCGGTTAATTTAAAGCATAGCTTACCAATTCAAATATTCTGACCATCTGCCAACATAGATAAAACAGCAAAAGAAAGCAATGTTAAAATGTTTGTGCAGTTGCCGTTTGGGGTAGGCGTCAGTCTTTAGCTACCCTAGAAGTAAAGAAAATAATAATTGGGGAACCAACTTGAAAAAGGATTCAGTATTTAAAAATATAAATAAATCTAACATGCACTCACCTTTGAGATCACCAGCCATTTGAACTGGCGGTAACAGTGTCGCAGGTATAAAATCCACCAGTTTATACCCCTGGAAAAAGAATGAATCGACTTAAAACCAAAATAAGGTGAGAAACAAAAAGACATGTAGCCAAGCACAGAAAGTGTATAGTCATAAGTGTCTCATGCACCACTGACACAAAAGACTACTTTTACAACGTAAATTTAGATACCGAACCTTACATAAAACACAGTTGAAAACTTGCTCACTGTGATAGTTCGGCACTCATGTTTTCACCACAACCACGAAAACAACCAAGCAACAAAATCTTTACACTGTTACCTAATTTTGATGAGCACAAAATTCACATGAAAAAAAAAAACTAAAATTCTCCTCTTACCTACCAGTCTGGCATGTTAAATACCTTACTTTGGTAGCTGTTTCTCGCTAGTCTTACAACAGCAATCATCTGTTCTCAATAAGACTGCTGGCGATTCCAATAAGCTAGCCTCTCAGCTGGCTCATCCCAATGGCTAGCCTCTCTTCGATGGACCGCTTCTGAAAAGTCTCTTCTCTTTGGCTAGCCTTTAAGCTGGCTCCTCCCGATGGCTAGAATCTTTGCTGGCACTTCATCAGATAGTCTGACCGCTTACGTGCAAGATTGCCTTCAGGCGGCAATTCAGAGTTGCTAAAAATCCTCTTATGGATTTCATTCCCCAGCGGAACTCAAACAAAGAAACATCGTTTGTCCAAAACATGAACCTGGACGTGTGCTAGGCCCAATTATAAATATAAATGAACAAGCTAAGTTTTGCTGAAGTTCAATTCGTAGAGCTCGGATTTCTTTACAGGTATTTCACATGAAATTTGAAACAAACCAGCGTTACATTAATTATCCAGTAACCCAGGCTTATGAATGCTTTAACCAAAGGTCAAAGTGACTTTAGCGTAAAGCTTTAAAGCTACATCGGCAAAAGACAAATACCCAACGGCATCAGAACATGCTGCGGGTCTGTTGCGTAAAACACAATCAGTCATTCATGCATCTGGGAAATCATTCACAATTTACCAAATCAAAACACTGACGAATGCAATTAAATAAAAAAACTGGAGCGGTTTATTTAATCTTGATTGGTGACTGTTCACATTTAAAAAAAAAGGAAGAAAAAAAAAGAGAAAAGAAATGTAAAAGAAAAAAGACAGGCACCCTACTGGTTCAAGAGAAAAGCCAACACAACAATTAAACCCTGCATAAAATCTCATTGGAATGCTTTGCACTTCACAGACAAAAAAGGGAAAACTACAAACTAGTAAATGTCTTCCAGGACAAGAGTACTTTTGAAACGTTCCTTTTTTTTTTTTTTAACACCTTCAAACCCCCCCACCCCCATTCCCACATGATTTTCCTCCCCTATTGAACACGTTCTCTTCGTATGGCAGACGATAATATCGCCACCACACTGCTTGGCTGGGCAGATCTAGGTGTAACCTGCTTGCTTCTCTCCTTTCCCTGTCATCTCTCTCTGGCTCTCCTCTAAGTACTGTGGCCTGTTGGACAATACGGAACATAAATTCAGTTACACTTTGCAACCTTGCTTTGTCTTTATCAAGAGCTGAACTGGAGGGGAATGAGTAGTAGTAGCACAGAAGCAAACCTTCAGGTCAGCTAAGACTGCATGGTTAGGACAATGGGGATGAGTTTGCATGTGCTGCAGCCAGAAGGTTTGGAGAGCAACTCAAAATCAACATTCGTCTTGTGATACTGGATCTTAGCTTTATTAGATTTGAAGGTTTGCTGCTGGATCCCCTGCACTGAAAACTCAATAGTTTTACTCATTTACCGACCAATTGAAGAGTGATTACGGGCTAACATTTCCATAGGTTACACATCTTATGAGATGTTTGGACATGGATGAGCTAAAAACAAACTAATGGCTAACTTCAGAGGCCTCTTCTATACGTGGGGCAATTCTTACCCTGGAATCTAAAACCTCCGCCCACCAGAGCCTCCTCCATAACCACCACCAGAGCCTCCTCCATAACCACCTATAAAAGAACCGTGATTGAGACATCTGACATCTCAAAACATTTCAGCGTGGAATGGAAATGGTTTGAATTCAAATGTACTTATTCAATAAAACTGCAATGTCCACTCACCGCCATATGGGCCACCACTGCTCCTTCCACCACCACCTCCGTAGTTTCCTCCCTTCATTGGGCCGTAGTTAGAGGAAGATTGATTGTTGTAGCTGCCAAAGTCGTTGTAGCCTCCGCCACCTCCAAAGTTGCCTGCAAAAATACAGCGATTCTTTAAAATCTTATTTGCTACAGAGGCAGCACGGCAGGATAACTTTACTTGCACATCCTATAACTGAACAAAGAATAAAAAAAGCAAACCTAGGAGAACAAAAATAAGAACATGACAAAATGGTTCACAAGGTAACTGACCTCCTCCAAAGTTGCCGCCTCCACCACCATTGTTGTAGTTATCATAGCCACCGCTGCCGCTACCGCCCCCGTAGCCTCCACCCTGGTTTCCATATCCGCCACCACCTCCGCCGCTTCCTCCATAACCACGGTTGCCACTGTAATTAGGTCCACCTCCACCATAGCCGCCTGATAAAGAGATGGGAGATAAACATTATCATGGAAACGCTGTTGAACGGCCAAGTATAATGTGAATCACAGTCTTAAAATCTTTATATATACCATTCCCTCCATAGCCATTATATCCATCGCCTCCACCGTAACCACCTCGTCCTCCTCCATATCCACCTACAAAAGGAGAAACATTTCAAAATGAATAACTCTTAAGGAACACTGTGGACCAGTAGTTCTCAAAAAGGTGGGTCAGTGTGTTATTGAATTTTTCCTTACAACCTAAATAATCATTTCCAATTATTCCATGATGAAATATGCATAGTTCAAAGTGAAATGAAGTAGGATTAATCTAACCACTTAGGGTTTGATACAATTATGCACATTTGAGGATGTCTGCATAAATCTGCATAATCTTTAAATGTTATGTTTAGTAAGGTATGGACTTTGAGAATCTCTGCGATAGACCACTACAAACTATAAAACAGAAATGAGAACATAATATGCAAATTTGTACCTCCATATCCTCCACCTCTGCCAAAGTTTCCACCACCTCCACCTCCTCCTCCTCCACCACCACCTCCACCTCGCCCGCCTATAAGATTAGTTTTATGAAAAGGTTATTTTAGTTCAGGCCTTTCAAACAAAACATCAAAGAGCTATGCAACAAATCCAGACAGCTAAAATAAAAAAGACACCGTTGCACATTTTATTTTCCCTGAGGTCTGTTTTATGCATGTAATTCTTACCTCGCTGATTCACTGACACCCTGTTCATTTCCTCTCTGGAGAGAGCTTTCCTGACTTCACAGTTGTGTCCATTCACTGTGTGGTATTTCTGTACTGTGGGTTAAATGGAAAAAAAAAAATTAAGAGTGTTAAAAGAGATATACACACACACATACACTATATTGCCAAAAGTAGGGTCGCCCCCTTCTAATGAACAGGTTTGACTCCTTTAGTAATGTCTAGGAGTACAAATCTTAATGTTAAAGCATATAATGATATTCTAGTAAATTGTGTGCTTCTAATATTATAGCAACAGTTTGGACAGGACCCTTTTCTATTCTAACATGACAATGCCTCTGTGTATAAGGCAAGGTTCAAAAAGAAAATTATTGATTCAGTCAGTGTGGAAGAACTTGACTGGTCTGCATAAAACCAAGTCCTAATCCCAGTTTAACACCTCTGGTGTGACTGTAAATGCAGACCTCGAGCCAAAAACTCTTGAGCCAAAAGGGGACACCCCCTTCTTTAGAACAGAAAAATGCACTTCCAAATCTGTGGCAACTACGATGGGAAAATAATTCATGCATTTAAAAAATTGTATTTCCATCTCTGTTGCAACAGTTTTGGAAGTGTCTAAAATGACTGTACCCATATGTACAAGTCATTGGTGTTTGGTGATGAGTTTTTGGCTCAAGGTCTGCATTTACAGTCACACCAGAGGTGTTAAACTGGGGTTAGGACTTGATTTTATGCAGACCAGCGAAGTTCTTCCACACTGACTGAATCAATTTTCTTTTTGAACCTTGTCTTATACACAGATGCATTGTCATGTTAGAATAGAAAAGGGTCCTGTCCAAACTGTTGCTATAATATTAGAAGCACACAAGAATATCATTATATGCTTTAACATTAAGATTTGTACTCATAGAAATTACTGAAGTAGTCAAACCTGTTCATTAGAAGGGGGCGACCCAGCTATATGAAGCAGCTATGTGATGCAATTCAACCCATTACGATCCGATTTTGATTCGATTCAACAATGCGATTCAGTGCAATACGATGCAATAATAATAAAAAAAAAATATATATATATATATATACACACACATACAGTGGGTACGGAAAGTATTCAGACCCCCTTAAAGTTTTCACTCTGTTATATTGCAGCCATTTGCTAAAATCATGTAAGTTCATTTTTTTTCCTCATTAATGTACACACAGCACCCCATATTGACAGAAAAACACAGAATTGTTGACATTTTTGCAGATTTATTAAAAAAGAAAAACTGAAATATCACATGGTCCTAAGTATTCAGACCCTTTGCTCAGTATTTAGTAGAAGCGCCCTTTTGATTTAATAAAGCCATGAGTCTTTTTGGGAAAGATGCAACAAGTTTTTCACACCTGAATTTGGGGATCCTCTGCCATTCCTCCTTGCAGATCCTCTCCAGTTCTGTCAGGTTGGATGGTAAACGTTGGTGGACAGCCATTTTTAGGTCTCTCCAGAGATGCTCAATTGGGTTTAAGTCAGGGCTCTGGCTGGGCCATTCAAGAACAGTCACGGAGTTGTTGTGAAGCCACTCCTTCGTTATTTTAGCTGTGTGCTTAGGGTCATTGTCTTGTTGGAAGGTAAACCTTCGGCCCAGTCTGAGGTCCTGAGCACTCTGGAGAAGGTTTTCGTCCAGGATATCCCTGTAATTGGCCGCATTCATCTTTCCCTCGATTGCAACCAGTCGTCCTGTCCCTGCAGCTGAAAAACACCCCCACAGCATGATGCTGCCACCACCATGCTTCACTGTTGGGACTGTATTGGACAGGTGATGAGCAGTGCCTGGTTATCTCCACACATACCGCTTAGAATTAAGGCCAAAAAGTTCTATCTTGGTCTCATCAGACCAGAGAATCCTTCAGGTGTTTTTTAGCAAACTCCATGCGGGCTTTCATGTGTCTTGCACTGAGGAGAGGCTTCCGTCGGGCCACTCTGCCATAAAGCCCCGACTGGTGGAGGGCTGCAGTGATGGTTGACTTTCTACAACTTTCTCCCATCTCCCGAATGCATCTCTGGAGCTCAGCCACAGTGATCTTTGGGTTCTTCTTTACCTCTCTCACCAAGGCTCTTCTCCCCCGATAGCTCAGTTTGGCCGGACGGCCAGCTCCAGGAAGGGTTCTGGTTGTCCCAAACGTCTTCCATTTAAGGATTATGGAGGCCACTGTGCTCTTAGGAACCTTAAGTGCAGCAGAATTTTTTTTGTAACCTTGGCCAGATCTGTGCCTTGCCACAATTCTGTCTCTGAGCTCTTCAGGCAGTTCCTTTGACCTCATGATTCTCATTTGGTCTGACATGCACTGTGAGCTGTAAGGTCTTATATAGACAGGTGTGTGGCTTTCCTAATCAAGTCCAATCAGTATAATCAAACACAGCTGGACTCAAATGAAGGTGTAGAACCATCTCAAGGATGATCAGAAGAAATGGACAGCACCTGAGTTAAATATACGAGTGTCACAGCAAAGGGTCTGAATACTTAGGACTAGGGATGGGTATCGTTAAGGTATTAACGGTATTACTACTCTTATCGATACTGCTTATCGGTCCGGTACTTTAACGGTATTCTTATCGGTACTTTTTGTTATACTGTATATATATATACTGTATATATATATATATACTGTGTATATATATATATATATATATATATATATATATATATATATATATATATATATATTTTATAACAAATTAGGAGCTGAATTAACATTACTTTATATTCTGAAATGTAAAATAAATATTTAATTAAATTAATATAAAACATCAATTTGTAAATGCACCAGTGTGCAGGCATTTTTAGTGTTTTATATACATAAGATACAGTAAGAATATTAACAAAGAAACAAAGTAAAAACAAACTGACAAATACAATAAAACAAATATACAAATTAAATGAAATAAACAGTGCTTTAATTTTTCCATGAAGGTCTACTAACATTACTGTTCAGGCAAGTAATAGCCTACAAAAGAAATCTAAAAGTAATCAAATGTAAATGCACACTGCATAGTTTTCACTGTATGTATAGATTAATGCTTATTAAAGCTATACCGTTATTCAGATTAAGAGCTGTGGGGGATTTTCTCTTTGCATTTTTTTCTTTGATTAACATTGAAGCGCCAGTCTGTCACTTTAAGGCAATATATTGACACACATCGGATTTTCTCCGAACAGTTCTGGTCCACTTAAGACAAACTGTTTAAGTGAATACTCTCGTAGCTGGCCATTGTGACATATTTTTGTGTGTATTTGATCGTTTGGACTCGCCCGAAGCTCAAAGTGTAATCTGCTTGTCCGTCTTGGAGCGCTCCGCAGGCGCGCACGCACACACACACACACACACACACACACACATTTCAGCCTGGGGAGCAGCCTCTCTTGTGCGGATTGTGCTTTCAACGTTTTATTATCAAACATGTCCCGCAATTTAGCAACAGTAAAGACGGCATTTTACAACAATCACCGATTGAGCTGATTCTGGCGTTAAGTGTTGGTTAGGGAGGAACGAATGCGCGCCGCTGTAAAGGGAAGGAAGTTGTGCTAGAAGAAACGCGGCTATAATCCTTAGAAGCCAAAATCGAAAATAAATAAATAAACTTAGCTTAATATAACAGCCACAGGCATAAAGTGCATATGTTTTAATAGTTAGTTCTCTATTCTATCATAATTAAACGGCTTTCATGTTGCGCGTGCTGAAGCTCCTCCACGTGAGCACGATCTCGCTTCTGAATTACGAATAGCAAAAATGCATCATAGACAAATGTTTGAATATTATTGCATATAAAACAGCTGGCAACTCTGGTGAGATAGAATTTGCAAGATAATGTGTATATGTAGCAACAATAAATGTGTGTTTTCATAATTTCTCCAGTACCGACAGCAGAACCGATAACGTCAGAGCTTATCGATACTCCGGTCTTTCATAATTTAGCCCCGAGACCGATTAAATACCGAGTTTCGGTACCCATCCCTACTTAGGACCATGTGATATTTCAGTTTTTCTTTTTTAATAAATCTGCAAAAATGTCAACAATTCTGTGTTTTTCTGTCAATATGGGGTGCTGTGTGTACATTAATGAGGAAAAAAAATGAACTTAAATGATTTTAGCAAATGGCTGCAATATAAAAAGAGTGAAAAATGTAAGGGGGTCTGAATACTTTCCGTACCCACTGTATATATATGATGCTATGCAATTTAATATGGTACAGATATTTGCTTTTATTTCTTTGGTTCAGACAGACAGAAAATCATAAATTAAGTGCCTTCTGACTTCTAACACCTCGGTCTCCATAGTGTTGTGTTATGGCATATTCAAGTTGCAGCAGTGATGAGAGAACGCACTTAAGAAACAGCTTGGAGAGGAGAAATCATTCTACATATAAAATACTGGTCACAAATGATTGGTCTATTTCTACAAACCCAAATCAGAAAAAGTTGGGACAGTATGGAAAACGCAAATAAAAAAAGAAAGTAGTGATTTCTAAATTTACTTTGACTTGTATTTCATTGCAGACAATATGAACAAAATATTTCATGTTTTGTCTGGTCAACTTCATGTCATTTGTAAATATACATCCTTTCCTGTCATTCAGACCTGCAACACATTCCAAAAAAAAGTTGGGACAGGAGCAATTTAGGGCTAGTAATGAGGTAAATTGGTTAAATAATGATGTGATTTGAAACAGTTGATGTCAACAGGTGATTGTAATTATGATTTGGTACAAAAGCAGCATCCAAGAAAGGTCTAGTCCTTTAGGAGCAAAGATGGGCTGAGGATCGCCAGTTTGCCAACAAATACGTGAGAAAATAATTGAAATGTTTAAAAACAATGTTCCTCAAAGAAAGATAGGAAGAGATTTGGATATTTCACCTTCAACAGTGCATAACAATTAAAAGATTCAAGGAATCTGGAGGAATTTCAGTGCGTAAAGGACAAGGGCGCAAGCCTAAGCTGAACAACCGTGATCTCCGATCCCTCAGGCGGCACTGCATCAAGAATCGTCATTCATCTATAAGCGATATCACCACATGGGCTCAGGACTACTTTGGCAAACCTTTGTCAAGTACCACAATACGTAGTTACATCCACAAATGCCAGTTAAAACTGTACTGTGCCAAAAGGAAGCCCTATGTTAACAGTGTCCAGAAGCGCCGTCGACTTCTCTGGGCTCGGAGGCATCTGGGATGGACCATCACACAGTGGAAACGTGTACTGTGGTCAGATGAATCAGTATTTCAGGTATTGTTTGGGAGGAATGGACGCCGTGTGCTCCGGACCAAAGAAGAAAAGGATCATCCAGACTGTTACCAGCAACAAGTCCAAAAGCCAGGGTCTGTCATGGTATGGGGTTGTGTCAGTGCCCTTGGCAAAGGTAACTTGCACTTCTGTGATGGCACCATTAATGCTGAAAAGTACATATAGATTTTGGAGCACAATATGCTGCCTTCAAGAAGACATCTTTTCCAGGGACGTCCATGTATATTTCAACAAGACAATGCAAAACCACATTCTGCACACAAAGTCCTGGCTGCAGAGGAAGAGGGTACGGGTACTTGACTGGCCTGCCTGCAGTCCCGACCTGTCTCCAATAGAGAATGTGTTGCGCATTTTGAAGCGCAAAATGCGACAACGAAGACCCCGTACTGTTGCCCACCTTAAGACTTGTTTGCAGGAAGAATGGGACAAAATTACACCTGAAACACTTCATCACTTGGTGTCTTCAGTCCCTAAACGTCTTTTAAGTGTTGTGTAAAGGAATGGCAACATTACAAAGTGGTAAATGCTTTACTGTCCCAACTTTTTTTGGAATGTGTCAAAGTAAATTTAGAAATCACTACTTTCTTTTTTTATTTGCGTTTTCCATACTGTCCCAACTTTTTCTGATTTGGGGTTGTAAATAATACAAGTATATCACATCTACTAATAATTAAATATTAGGGATGCTCCGATCAGGATTTTTGCAGCCGATACCAAGTACCGATTTCTTGTCATGGTGATCGGCCGATACCGATTCTGATGCTTCAAGCTTTATATAACATATGTAATAATAATGTTATATAAATAATCACAGAAATGATTCCTTATACAGTGAACATTTTAATATTCCTTTAAAATGGTGTTTGTGCATAACATTATGTATATCAGGATACTTAATATAAGACAAAAATAAATGCAAACAAAATGTGTCTGATGCACCACAAGGCAGAGATCGAGTCGCATTTTTATAGCCTTAAGACTTGACTTGACCTGAAATGACCCCAGACTTTACTCGACTTGAGGAAAAGGACTTGTGAATATTTTAAAAGCAACTCGAGTCTTTTATCCTTAAATACTTCTATAAGTGCATCCGCACCCCTGCATCCATCCGGACCGCGAGCCGTCGCAGCAGCACCATTTTAAGTGAGCAGCGCATCAAAACAGCGGAGCAGATCACATAACAAGCGCTCAGGGTCGTTTATGGTAAATATCTTTCAGTGCTATATCCTCGTATTTTTATCTAAAGCTAAACGCGCTTTATTCACGCCCTTTCAGCTCCGTGCGCTTTCTCTCTCTCTCTCTTTGGACGCGCGCCGGTGTCGTGCCGAATTCTGCACCCTGCCAGATTATGCATCCCCTAGTGTTGGTAGGTTTAGGGTTAGGTGTGGGGGAGGGGTTAGGATTAGGGGTGGGTTTGGGATTAGGCAATCAAGTAGCGATTTCAATGAGGGGATGCATAATCTGGCAGGGGTGCAGATATCGGCACAACACCGGCGCCAAGTTCAAGAGCTGCCGCGGTTATTTTAACAAAAACAGAAACACGGTGAGAGGTCAAATTATAGATTACTTTCACTAAAATACAGCAGAAAAAAACAATGCTGCAAATATTGTTATTTTTCTTACTATCTATTTATCTATCTATAAGTAACCTACGACTCAAACCAGATGTAACAAAACGTTTCTGATCTACATTTAGCATAATTAATCTTTAGGCTAAGAACATATATATATATATATATATATATATATATATATATATATATATATATATATATATATATATATATAAAATTGTTGTTAGATGGCTTGGCTGGAATTTAAACTTTGAAACTGTTATCTTTCTTTTTTGCTCAAGATGAGAATGTTTTGATTAGCATATCCAATGTTAGAGAGAGGACAAAATAAATAGAAACATTTAAACTCCAATATGGAGAAGTCTGATGTAACTCATAAGGTTTAATACTGTCCAATATAAGACTGAAGAGGAAAAAAATAAATAGAAACATTTAAACTACTGAAAGAACAAAACGGAGTAGTTTGATCACGGTTATATCCATGGGCGCTACGGATAATCCATGGGTCGGGTAATAAAAAAATGCATTCTGATTATTAGCGGGGTGGATAAAATAAATCATAAATTATGCAATATTAACATTTTTTTTAAACAAATTTTTTCATCAGGCAGATGATTTAATTTGTGTGTGTTCGCCTGATCGGGAAGTTGCAGTGACAGAAATGGTGACATTCCAGATAAAGTTTGAAAAGAGTAAAGCCTGTGTTAATGCTATTGAGTAGGCTAATATGGCCAAAGAAGATATTTTGTTTTATAAATTAATGTTCATAGAGCGGCCGCGATCAGCTCCGGCTCCCGTGGAGACGCGTGCAGTGATGCGCAGATCAGCTCTAACTGAATCTGCTGTTAAAACTGAACAATCCATTCATCATATTATCATGCAAAACATACACGACATATGGCGAATTTCTCATTGTTTCTCAAAACGTCATAGCATTTCCACACCACCAAATCATTTATGTCCCCACGCATCATGTACGTCCTCAAGCGCTGACATCATCAAATTGCGATCGGTACATGAGATCGGCCAAATGTACGAGTACCGATCGAGTCATAAAATGTGATGATCGGCCGATACCGATCTCCGGCCGATCGATCGGAGCATCCCTATTAAATATAAATAAATAGTTTTTTACACATGCAAATATGTTAGAAATGATGCATCGCGATATAAATGGCAACTTGTAACTGGGGTCGAAAACTGCTATAGATGAGTGAGTGGCAGTCACTTACTGACAATCCTGTCAACAGCGTCATGGTCATCAAATGTTATGAAGGCGAAGCCCCTCCTCTTATCACTGTTCTTCTCAGTCATGATGTTCACCTCGTCAATTTTACCAAACTGGGTGAAATACTCGCGCAGATGTTCCTCATCCGTGTCTTCTTTGATTCCGCCCACAAACATTTTTTTAACAGTGGAGTGAGCGCCTGGTTTGGACGAGTCCTGAAATCAGCGTATGAGCAATTATTGCAATATACAAAAAAAAACATTATTATTCATTCACAAGGATCACTAGATAAAAAGATAATACAACAAAGATGGTTATTTAATTTGATTTTATAAACACGGGAACGCTGATTGTAAAGTTTCTCAGAATGAACACCTACTTCTCTAGACACTGCCCTCTTGGGTTCAACAGCTCTTCCATCCACTTTGTGCGGACGAGCATCCATCGCCGCATCCACCTCGTTCACCGAACTATAGGTCACAAACCCAAAACCCCTCGACCTCTTTGTGTTGGGGTCCCTCATCACCTGTGAGCAAACAGGGGTAAAGAAAAGACGTAAGTAGGGCTGCACGATTATGACAAAAATCATAATTGTCAATTATTTCCTTGAAATTGTAATTGCGATTATTAATTAGGATCATCACAATTTACACTGAATTATGTTTATTCCATTGTTTGAAGCAACCGCTTGCCATATTTTTAGATGGAAATAACACCTTAAATGTGAACTATACATTGGATTGGTTTCTTCTTTAAATAAAAAAGTAAAAATATGCATGGTATTACAATGCTATACTAAAACTAAAATTAAAACAATGCAAAAACCCTTAAGATAACATGTAGAAAGTAAAGAAAACATCTTAAGCACACAGAATAACATAAGTGGATTTTGAACGATTAATTGCTGCTTTCAACGATTACGTAATTGTGGCATCCATAATTGTAATTGCGATTATACATTCGATTGTGCAGCCCTAGACGCAAGCAGCTGTTTCAGAGCCTACTCTCGTTCATTAGCATGTGAATGCACGCAGATGTACTCACCACACAGTCTGTAAGAGCTCCCCATTGCTCGAAGTGGGCCCTTAGACTCTCATCTGTTGTCTCAAAACTGAGGCCCCCGATAAAGAGCTTTCGGAGCTGCTCGGGCTCACGGGGGGTCTGTTGCTGTGAGAATTAAAATCATTAAAATAAATACATTAAATGACAACGTTACACAAACAGCTCTAAATGTATCTACCCATTCAAACAGAAACAGCATATTTAAAATGAGCTATCTAGGCGTTTTCCCTGCACCCGTATTGCAAAAACACAAACCAAAGGAGAACTGAAAAACAAGTTTCTTTAAAGCAAAGGATGCAAACTGAACTACCTTGTTAATTTATCAATATCAAGCACTTCCCATATTGTGTCGGTAAAACCGATCTGTGATGCAGGAGCGCGTCTGCAATAGTGCGGCCTACAGCGCCACCACGAATAAAATGAAGATTTTTAAAAGCTGATGGAAAAATACATTAACGCAAAGAAACGCTGATCAAACAGATGAAAGCAAAATGAAGGGTTGAAACAAATTCAAAACAAAAGAATTGCGTTTTAGCTCATGTTTAGCTCACGAGCCTCGGCTGCGAACAAAGAAATGAGACGAAGCCGCGAGGAAATTGGCGCTTTTACCAAAAACTAATTTCTGTAAT
This sequence comes from Aspiorhynchus laticeps, assembly GCA_023376895.1. Lineage (NCBI taxonomy): Eukaryota > Metazoa > Chordata > Actinopteri > Cypriniformes > Cyprinidae > Aspiorhynchus > Aspiorhynchus laticeps. The sequence continues at coordinate 52,737 of JALXFT010004808.1, read as the reverse complement.
TAAATTCTTTCACTCTTTTACATTTGACTTCATGACAATCACAAAATATTTAACAGTTATAATGCAATCTATATGCTACAATCATACTATTTTGAGGGGTTTTACCTCTTTGGACATGGCGGTCTCCCAGTGACTGACAGCAGACCTCGCACGATCTCACATCGACTGCGTGCGCAACCGCTGGCCGCGCGACGAGTTCTTCTTCTGTTTTCATCCGGGTAAAAGACCAGCGTTCAAGGTGCATACCGCCACCTATTGTGCTGGCGCGTGTTAAATCACGGCTTTATTGGTTTCTTCTTAAATTCTGCTGATAAGGCCAGTATAATGCAAAAAAATATAAAAAATAAAAAAAGCGTTTTTTGATGCCCTAACAATCTCCAACTGATTATTTAATAGCCAAATTTCCTTAAGCTTGAAAATATTTCTTCCCTAAATTTCCTACAGTTTATTAGTACATGCTCAGCTCTTCATTTCCTTTGCATGCATCACTTTTATCTGCATTTAACCTATTCATTAAAAATGTGTCGTGTTATTGTGTCTTGTGCACCCTAACCATAACCTTGTAGAAATGATTTCTTCTCTTCCTTCTCTACTTCTACTTTAGCCTTAATTGATTTTGTCAGTGAATATTAATATCCTCTGCCTTTAATATATGCATCCCAAATTTTTTGCCAATATTTGGCAATGTACCTTTTAATTAATTAATTAATTATTATTTATCTTATTTTTTTCCAAGGGGAATCTTTATTTTGTCATTATGATTAAATACTGTTTTTGCTAATTTGTCAGCTATTAATATACTACTGTGCAAAAGTCTTGAGCTGAATGGTTTTAAGTCAGTTATTTCTATCTTTTGCTGTAGTGTGTCAGTAGGAAATATCAGTTCACATTTCCAAATATTAATTTTGCCATTAACTGTAATAATCCAGTGAGATTATTGTTTGCAGAAGGCGTCTGACAACAGCCAGTGCTCCACACAGATCTGATCTCACCTTCGTCCATCTGGGATGACATGAAGAAACAGAAAAAAACAAACCTGAGACAGACTACATCTAAAAGAACTGTGGCAACGTCTCCAAGATGCTTGAAGAAAACTACCTGCAAAGCTTCAGTACTTTGAAAAGCTTTAGGCACTTGTGTAAAAATGCTGTACACAGCAGTGTAAACATTGATTACACCACACATTCATCTGCGGCATTCATATCTGCTTTTAGTGGTCATTTTGCAAATTTAGAATATTTATTTTGACATTTGATACTTTTTATGTGATTATTTGGAAATGATTAGTCTTTTTGGTTGAAAAACTTAAGAAACTGATAAAAGATGGAGTAAAAATATCAAAATCAACTGAAAGTTGACTGTCCTAGTCTAGATAAGCTACAGTAACTTGCTTTCAACTGAAAATTAACATTCATTCTGTTAATTTTCTTGCAATTGTATAAATAATCAAATGTAAATCAAGTATTTATCATAATTAGCAGCATTCATGAAACAGTAAGCGAAACATACCCAGACAATCTACTTTTTCTGCATAGATTCTGAAGTGTGCATCTGATGGACAACTAGGAGTAGTGAATGACAGGGAAAAGACACAATTGACGCTGTAGGTCACATGACAATGACAACATTGCAGGCGATTTTCTTTTCTTCCTTTTGTTTGGCTTGTTTATGTCTTTGTTTCTGTTGTTTCCTAATCCTTTTTTTTATGAATAATCTAACCTAACCCCTCTAAACGTGTTGCTCAAACTACTAGAGAAAAAAACACAAGCCAAACTGCAATTGATGTTTCACATTTCTAAACCTTTTTTGACTGCTTTATGAATGTTTACCCCATTCCCAGCAGCAATGCAACAGCCTTAAGAAGCTCTGCGAATCATTGGTACAACCCTCCCTACTCTCCAAGAACTGTACTTATCCAGAGTGAGCAAAAGGGCTGGCAAAATCACTCTGGACCCCTCACATCCAGCACACTCCCTCTTTGAACCGTTACCGTCTGGTCGACGCTACAGAGCACTGAGCACCAGAACGACCAGATTCAGGAACAGTTTCTTCCCTCAGGCAATCCATCTCATGAACACTTGACATTAAACGTGGAACACACAACACTATTATATATTATTTATTCACCACACATACTTATTTTTTCATTTCAATTTTTGCACATATCAGACCTGTACACACATAATTGTCTATATTATATATTGTGTTTTTGCTATTTTGTACATTGCCTATTTGTATATTATTCATTTATTATCTGTGTTCTGTCCTGTTGCTGTCATTCTGTTGCACTGTGGAGCTTCTGTCACTATAACAAATTCCTCGTATGTGTAAACATACCTGGCCAATAAATCTCATTCTGATTCTGATCTCCTTCCATTAGCCAATATTTTTATTTTTATCTTATTGTTATGCAGACGACATATAGCTTTATATTCCAGTAAAACCAGATGAGAATATATCTCTCCAGTCATTGTTTGATAGTTTGAGTAAAGTTAAAAGTTGGATGGTGGAAAATTTTCTTCAGTTAAATGACTCCAACACTGAAAAAACTGATTCACTGAATTTATTAAAAAAATTAATAAGATAAGTGGTTGCAATCAATTTATTTTAGCTATATTTAAATAAACAAATTTAGTTGACTAACTTTTAACAAAATTTGTTTATTTAAATGTAGCTAAAATAAATTGTTTGCAACCACTTACCTTGAAAAAAATAAGTATATTTTTTTCAGTGAAGAATAAAGTGTTAATTTTTTGGGCCTCCTGAATATGCCAACATCCTCTCTAAAACCTTGACCCCAAAGATCTAGTTAATTACAGACCGATCTCGAATCTCCCTTTTCTGTCAAAGATATTAGAAAAGGTTGTATCCTCACAATTATATTCCTTCTTAGAGAAAAATGATATCTGTGAGGATTTCCAGTCAGGATTTAGACCGTATCATAGACTGCTCTCATTAGAGTTACAAATGACCTGCTCTTATCATCTGATCGTGGTTGTATCTCTCTATTAGTTCTACTGGATCTTAGCGCTGCGTTCGACACTATCGATCACAACATTCTTTTGAATAGACTAGAAAACTTTGTTGGCATTAGTGGAAGTGCATTAGCATGGTTCAAATCGTACTTATCTGACCGCCATCAATTCGTAGCAGTGAATGAAGAGGTATCATATCGATCACAAGTGCAGTATGGAGTTCCTCAAGGCTCAGTACTAGGGCCGTTACTTTTCACGCTTTATATGTTACCCTTGAGAAATATCATTAGGAAACACGGGGTTAGCTTTCACTGTTATGCTGATGATACTCAGCTCTATATTTCTTCACGGCCTGGTGAAACACACCAAATTGAGAAACTTATGGAATGCATAGTCGATATAAAAAACTGGATGACGAGTAATTTCTTACTGCTAAATTCTGAAAAAACAGAGGTGTTACTTATCGGACCTAAAACCCCCACAAGTAATAACCTAGAACACTGTCTAACATTTGATGGCTGCTCTGTAAATTCTTCGTCATCAGTCAGGAACCTAGGTGTGCTATTTAATAGTAATCTCTCCTTTGACAGCCACGTTTCTAGCATTTGTAAAACTGCATTTTTTCATCTTAAAAATATATCTAAACTGAGACCTATGCTCTCAATGTCAAATGCAGAAATATTAATTCATGCGTTTATGACCTCAAGGTTAGATTATTGTAATGCTTTATTGGGTGGTTGTTCTGCACGCTTAATAAACAAATTACAGATGGTTCAAAATGCAGCAGCTAGAGTTCTTAGAACCAGGAAGTATGAGCACATTAGCCTGGTTCTGTCAACACTGCACTGGCTCCCTACTAAACATCGTATAGATTTTAAAATCTTGTTAATTACTTATAAAGCCCTGAATGGTTTAGCTCCTCAGTACTTGAGCGAGCTCTTATCGCATTATAGTCCTTCACGTCCGCTGCGTTCTCAAAACTCTGGCCATTTGATAATACTTAGAATATCAAAATCAACTGCGGGCGGCAGATCTTTTTCCTATTTAGCGCCCAAACTCTGGAACAATCTACCAAACACTGTTCGGGAGGCAGACATACTCTGTCAGTTTAAATCTAGATTAAAGACCCATCTCTTTAACCTGGCGTACACATAACACACTAATACACTTCTATTATTCAAATCCGTTAAAGGATTGTTAGGCTGCATTAATTAGATCAACCGGAACCGGGAACACTTCCCATAACACATGATGTACTTGTTACATCGGTAAAAAGATTGACATCTACGCTAATATTAGTCTGTTTCTTTCTTATTCCGAGGTCACTGCATTCACCAGATCAGATGGTGGATCAGCATCTAGAGACGACCTCTACAGCCCTGAACGTCAGCGGAGACCAGGACACCTAGATGAGCCCCAGAGACAGATCCCCAGTGAGGACCCCGTCACCTAGACAGCCATCAGGAAAAGACCTCGGGAACCAGTTGAGCCCTCCAATCTGACTTTGCAGCAGTTGGAATTGAACTGCTGTGTCGTCTGGCCAGAGGAGAAATGGCCCCCCGACTGAGCCTGGTTTCTCCCAAGGTTTTTTTCTCCGTTCTGTCACCGATGGAGTTTTGGTTCCTTGCCGCTGTCGCCTCTGGCTTGCTTAGTTGGGGACACTTCATTTCCAGCAATATCGTCAACTTGATTGAACAGAAATTTTTTGAACTGAACTGAGCTGGACGATGCCATCACTGAATTCAATAATGAAATGCCTTTAACTGAAAATTGAGTGTTTAATCTTGTCATTTTACATTATTGACACTATTTTCCCATTTTGATACTGTGCAGTTGCTTTGTCACAATTTGTATTGTTAAAAGCGCTATATAAATAAAGGTGACTTGACTTGACTTGACAACCTCTGGCACTGCACCAATATACCTAAACTTGCTAGTTCAGACCTACACGCCCTCCAGAAGCTTGCATTCTGCAAGTGAATCACTCTCACGCAAGGGCGTAAATTTTAACTAACAGTAGGGGGGGACAATAAACATAAAATTTCTCTAGAGCAATTTTTGAAGGGGACACAAATAACAGCCAAAATTGTACTTGTAAGGATAGATATGTGTGGAGACCTTGCATGGAGACCGTGTTTAAATATGAGTTCGGTTCATAGGTTCACCACGCGGTCATATAGTAATTATTAAATTATTTTGCGTCCTACGCATAGTATTTTAGGTTTATTCTATTCTATTCTATTCGGTCAAATTTATTAAACAAACAAACAAAACACCTTGCTATGTGTACTGTGCTAGACTAACTGAGAATTGTCACAGCACTTGTATACTGTTGGTCTCTCGTTGGTCTCATTGCTTCAATTGTTCTCCTCATTTGTAAGTCACTTTGGATAAAAGTGTCTGCTAAATGATTAAATGTAAATGTAACATCAGCATTTTTTCACCTTAAGATGATTACCAAAATTAAATATTTCCTTCCATGTAGGGACTTGCTTTATTCATGCATTATATATACGTTATTCATGCATTATATATACGTTATTCATGCATTTATTTAATCAAACTAGACTACTGCATCTCATTGTATTTAGGGGTCACTCAATCTTGTTTATCTTGCCTCCAGATGCCACTCTAGGGGAATTAAGTCTCAAACTAACAGAATACAGAATCACTAGTACTTATAGTCTTACAGATCATTTGATGTAATTTTTACAGGTTCTGATAAGTTAACAGTATAGATAATTCTAGCAACATCCAAACATGTTTTTATTATTATTATTATTTACACACATGTGGTTATTTAAGACAATATCTTTGACAATATCTTTGAGTTATAAGTTCCATTCATAAGCAACTATAGTAAGGGTCATAAGTGAGTCATAAATCTTGTGAGGGCACTTCTCATCTGGACAACTGTTGATTCTCCTAGAGACTGTTCCTTGGACATAGTCACATGCCTATCATATTCCTAAACAACACTTGCAAATACATAGGCAATATCTTTTCCCTTCAAGGTTGAGCTGTAGCACATCACTGGAACAGAATAAAACATTCACACAGAGCACTTTATACAAACTTCTACACGATTCACTGTTTAACATATAGCAACTAATGGTGCTGTAAATCCTAAAAATAATCATAAACATTAAGCATACATAAGAGTTAGTGAATATACAGTGGTGTGAAAAAGTTTCTGCTGTTTTTTTTCTTTTCATTTTTTGCATATTTGTCACACTTGAATGATTCAGATCATCAAATAAATTTTTATATTACACAAAGATAACCTGAGTAAATACAAAATGCAGTTTTTAAATAATGATTTCATTTATTAAAAGGGAAAAAAGCTGTCCAAACCTGCCTGAAACTATGTGAAAAAGTAATTGCCTCCTAAATATAATAACTGGTTGTGCCACCCTTTGCAGCAACAACTGCAATAAAGCGTTTGCGATAACTGGTCTTTCACATCGCTGTGGAGGAATTTTGTCCCACTCTTCTTTGCAGAATTGTTTTAATTCAGCGACATTGGAGGGTTTTCAAGCATCAATGGGCTGTTTAAGGTCATGCCACAGCATCTCAAATCGGTCATGCCACAGCATCTCAAATCGGATTTAAAGGGGTCCTATTATGCTCTTTTACAAAGTTTTGATTTTGTTTTGGGGGTGTACTAGAACATGCTCTCATGCTTGGTGGTTCGAAAATCGCATTATTTTTCTCATAATTTACATTATTACAATACCTTTCTCCCCAGCTTGGCACAAACCGCTCGATTAGTTCCGGGTTTGATGAAGGCCCGCCTTCCGAAAAACGAAATGTGTTGTGATTGGTTAGCTTTTCCAATGCATTGTGATTGGCGAACAGCTTAGACAGTGTTTCAGTACTGCTCCGCCCCTTGCCAAAGCAGCAAGTTCGTCAATATTGCTATATCAATTCAGACCTCGAGAATATCGAACAAGAGAATCGCACAGAACCTTTGCACGCACGGATATTACAAGACATATTAAAGTGGTAACGTTATTGTTTTTTTTTTGTTTTTGTTTTTTTGGCTAAATCATGTTTTAGATATGTCAACAACAGCTTAAAAATAACTGCATTTACTACAGATAAGTGCAACGGTAATATGTATTATGTTTATTGTTCTTTAATTCTAACATTATAACATGAATTGCAGTGAAACTGTATTGCAGTTGAAATTATTTATACCATAGTCCCACAGACTTACACTATTTGTGGCGACATATACAGTATCTCACAGAAGTGAGTACACCCCTCACATTTTTGTAAATATTTTATTATATCTTTTCATGTGACAACACTGAAGAAATTACACTTTGCTACAATGTAAATTAGTGAGTGTACAGCTTGTATAACAGTGCAAATTTGCTGTCCCCTCAAAATAACTCAACACACAGCCTTTAATGTCTAAACCGCTGGCCACAAAAGTGAGTACACCCCTAAGTGAAAATGTCCAAATTGGGTCCAAAGTGTCAATATTTTGTGTGGCCACCATTAGTTTCCAGCACTGCCTTAACCCTCTTGGACATGGAGTTCACCAGAGCTTCACAGGTTGCCACTGGAGTCCTCTTCCACTCCTCCGTGACGACATCATGGAGCTGGTGGATGTTAGAGACCTTGCGCTCCTCCACCTTCCGTTTGAGGATACCCCACAGATGCTCAATAGGGTTTAGGTCTGGAGACATGCTTGGCCAGTCCATCACCTTTACCCTCAGTTTCTTTAGCAAGGCAGTGGTCGTCTTGGAGGTGTGTTTGGGGTCGTTATCATGTTGGAATACTGCCCTGCGGCCCAGTCTCCGAAGGGAGGGGATCATGCTCTGCTTCAGTATGTCACAGTACATGTTGGCATTCATGGTTCCCTCAATGAACTGTAGCTCCCCAGTGCTGACAGCACTCATGCAGCCCCAGACCATGACACTCCCACCACCATGCTTGATTGTAGGCAAGACACACTTGTCTTTGTACTCCTCACCTGGTTGCCGCCACACACGCTTGACACCATCTGAACCAAATAAGTTTATCTTGGTCTCATCAGACCACATGACATGGTTCCAGTAATCCATGTCCTTAGTCTGCTTGTCTTCAGCAAACTGTTTGCGGGCTTTCTTGTGCATCATCTTTAGAAGAGGCTTCCTTCTGGGACGACAGCCATGCAGACCAATTTGATGCAGTGTGCGGCGTATGGTCTGAGCACTGACAGGCTGACCCCCCCACCCCTTCAAACTCTGCAGCAATGCTGGCAGCACTCATATGTCTATTTCCCAAACACAACCTCTGGGTATGACGCTGAGCACGTGCACTCAACTTCTTTGGTCGACCATGGCGAGGCCTGTTCTGAGTGGAACCTGTCCTGTTAAACCGCTGTATGGTCTTGGCCACCGTGCTGCAGCTCAGTTTTAGGGTCTTGGCAATCTTCTTATAACCTACGCCATCTTTATGTAGAACAACAATTATTTTTTTCAGATCTTCAGAGAGTTCTTTGCCATGAGGTGCCATGTTGAACTTCCAGTGACCAGTATGAGAGAGTGAGAGCGATAACACCAAATTTAACACACCTGCTCCCCATTCACACCTGAGACCTTGTAATACTAATGAGTCACATGACACCGGGGAGAGAAAATGGCTAATTGGGCCCAATTGGCCAGCTGTTTAGACATTAATGGCTGTGTGTTGAGTTATTTTGAGGGGTCAGCAAATTTACACTGTTATACAAGCTGTACACTCACTACTTTACATTGTAGCAAAGTGCCATTTCTTCAGTGTTGTCACATGAAAAGATATAATAAAATATTTGCAAAAATGTGAGGGGTGTACTCACTTCTGTGAGATACTGTATATGCAAATTAATTCTCTGCCAGCAGAAGGCGCTGTTGGAGCGGTAGAGAGCAAGGTTTCCCCGGTAACGCTGTACACAAAGCAGCACTCTGCTCACAAATGCTGCTTTATCAGACATTACATACAAGATGAAATGAAAATGACATCCATAATTTTCTGAAGACAGTCGGTTTCCTTCAGAAATACAGTGATATAAAAACACCTGCACGGTGTTTCGATTTTGAAACGTGCAGTGCTCAACCAAGCGTTCTCCCCGCCCGCCAACCATTTGAATTTCCGTAGGCAGGATTTATTTTAATGATATTCTAATAGACTGTTTTGTGATATCACAAACACCGGATATCAACACTGTAGTCCAAACGTTTGTTGTAGTTTTTGAAAAGGGATTGCAAGTCGTCCAGGTCCTGAAGCTGCAAAGCAGCCTCAGACCATCACACTATCACCACCATGTTTGATTGTTGGTACGATGTTCTTTTTATGAAATGCTGTGTTGGTTTTACGCCAGATGTAACAGGACACACACCTTCCGAAATGTTCAACTTTTATCTCATCAGTCCACAGAATATTTGCCCAAAAGTCTTGGGGATAATCAAGATATTTTTTGGCAAATGTGAAACAAGCCTTTGTGTTCTTTTTGGTCAGCAGTGGCTTTTGCCTTGGAACTCTCCCATGGATGCCGTTTTTGCCCAGTCTCTTTCTTATTGTTGAATCATGAACACTGACCTTAATTGAGGCAAGTGAGGCCTGCAGTTTTTTAGATGTTGTTCTGGGTTCTTTTATGACCTCCTGGATGAGTCGTCGTTGCGCTCTTGGAGTAATTTTGGTAGGCCGGCCACTCCTGGGAAGGTGCAACACTGTTCCAAGTTTTCTCCATTTGTGGATAATGGCTCTGACCGTGGTTCGCTGGAGTCCCAAAGCCTTAGAAATGGCTTTATAACCCTTTCCAGACTGATACATGTCAACTATTTTGTTTCTCATCTGTTCTTGAATTTATTTAGATCGCGGCATGATGTATTGCTCTTTAAGCATGCTTCACTTTGCCAGACAGGTTCTATTTAAGTGATTTCTTGATTTAACAGGTCTGGCAGTAATCAGGCCTGGGCGTGGCTAGTGAAATTTAACTCAGCTTTCTAAAATAATGTGGTTAATCACAGTTCTTTCATGATTTAACAGGAGGAGGCAATTCATTTTTCACGTAGGGCTAGGTAGGTTTGGACAGCTTTTTTCAATAAATTAAATCATCATTTAAAAACTGCATTTTGTATTTACTTGCATTATCTTTGTGTAATATTAAAATGAATTTGATGATCTGAATCTTTTTTTTTTGTGTGACAAATATGCAAAAAAACCAAAAAAAACAGGAAGGTGGCAAAAACCTTTTCATGGCACCGTATGTTGTGCGTTGGTGTTTAAATGCCTCATATGGCTATCATGAGAACCACATAAAAAAATAAATAAGAACAAAGTTTGATCTACAACTCTCTTTCTATGAAATATAACATTTGATTATATAACGATTCAGCTGAATTATTACAAAACAAATACATATTCTTGTCAGGGTTCTGTTGTGTGTCATGTGTTCCTGCCTCTTGTGTCCATATTTGGTTTGTTTCCTGTCCTCGTCAGATGTGATTATCAGTTAATTCGTGTCCCGGTGTGTTCATGTGATTATCTATGATTAACCTGTGTATTTATAGTCCTATCTGTTCACTTTGATTTTGTCTGGTCTACTCGTTACTCCCGGTGTTTCCTGTATGTAAGCCTTGCCTTGTCCTGCCATGTCTAGCCCTGATGTCTTATTAAATACTATTATTTGAGATTACGTCCTCGTCTGCATGTCCTTGTTCCTCCCTGCTGTGTGCACCGTGACAGAAGACCAGACCTAACCGTAAGCGGCGCCCCTTCACCTCGTTTGGTTTTGTTCGTTTTTTCTAGTTTTTATTTTTTCCTGTGTTTTGTCTCTTGCGGCAAGCAAGTCCGCTGGCTCTCTAGTTCCCGGGTTGCCGCTGACCCAAGCCCGCCGTTCGCGGGAGATGCCCGCCGGCCCGCCGCTGACTCAAGCCCGCCGGATCGCCGCTGACTCAAGCCCGCCGGATCGCCGCTGACTCAAGCCCGCCGGATTGCCGCTGACTCATGCCCGCTGGCCACTGCTAACCCTAGCCCTGTGGATCCAGTCCACACGTCATGGCCAGGAGAGCCGTGTTTGTGTCTTGTTGTGCCCACAGGAACATTTTAATCAAGTTTTGTCGTTCTTGTCCTTGGAGACTCGTCTGGGGCAGGCGGCTCCTTGTTTTGTGGCCATTCCAGCCGCCTGCCTCCCTGTCGTTGATATGGAAGTGGTTGCTGAGGGACTCTGTAAGGGCCCCTGACTCCTCGTCATGCCCAGAGCAAGCCTCAGCTTCCAAGCCAGCCCAGGAGGGCTTCTGGTTCCTGTGGGATGTCCTGTCCTGTTTGTCTGGCCCTGGAGGGTTTTCCTGTCATGTCATGTACTGTCCTGTTTGTCTAGCCCCGGAGGGCTCCTGATACCCCCTAACTTCCCCAGGGAATTTTTTTTGGGGGATAGAAGGGTTCCGGCTGGAGTGGCCTGGCCGAGGGACGAGGCCACGGCCATGAAAGACCTCCTGCCATGGCCTCCTGAGCTCCCTGCACCGCCATGGCCTTCAGAGCTTCCCGCTCCGCCATGGCCTTCAGAGCTTCCAGCTCCGCCATGGCCTCCAGAGCTCCCACCTCCGTCATCTGTTCCGCTCTGGAGGTCCCTGTCCTGTGGTCCTGTCCGTGTCTGTCCTGAGGGGCCTCCAGAGCGCCCACCCCCCTCCCCGGTGGAACTGTTACGGCGTGGGACACGCCTTCCGGGAGGGGGGAGTTATGTCAGGGTTCTGTTGTGTGTGTCATGTGTTCCCGCCTCTTGTGTCCATATTTGGTTTGTTTCCTGTCCTCGTCAGAGTGTGTCCAGGTGTGTTCATGTGATTATCTATGATTAACCTGTGTATTTATAGTCCTGTCTGTTCACTTTGATTTCATCTGGTCTACTCGTTACTCCCGGTGTTTCCTGTCTGTAAGCCTTGCCTTGTCCTGCCATGTCTAGCCCTGATGTCTTATTAAATACTATTATTTGAGTTTACGTCCTCATCTGCGTGTCCTTGCTCCTCCCTGCTGTGTGCACCGTGACAATTCTCTGGAAGCCGGGCTAAATAATTAAACACTGTTACTGCACTCCATAGTCAGACCCTCTCTCACCTTTCAGATATCAAATACAGACATTGCTTGTAACGTAAATACCAGAATACATCCACTAGTTTCAATAAAACTAATATTACTTATTCATTATATACCAGAAGAGGAGGGGATTGGAAATCAACCCCTTCACCTCGGCCAGACTTTTGACAGGAACTAGAAAGAGGCAAATTATCACTCCTGGTCTGGCTAGTTTGCATTGAGTTCTATACTACCCAGTTTAAGGTATTACTGTTTGTTTAAAAGTCCCTGAATGGTTTAGCTGTCGGTACCTAAGATATTCTTAAAACTAAAGGGGGATTGTGCATTTTTGGTGGCAGCACCCCAGTTGTGCAATAACTTGCCTTTGTACTTAAGATCTGCCATTTGTTTTAAATCTTTGCTTGATCTTTCTTTGTTTTGTTTTGTGTTAATTTATTGTTGCGTAATAGTGCATATTACAAAATTGTTTTGTTATTTGTTTCATTGCTAGTCTTTTAATTGAATCTGCCTTTGGAGCACTTTGATTGGCTCTGTCGTTATTGAATGTGCTATATAAATAAATGAAACTAAACTAAACTAAACTCACCACCAGTTTTTGAACTTGACTTAATATAAAGCACATATTATGCGTTCGAGTCCTTCCTTCCAGAAAACTTGACATCTCACACTGGCCAGCTATGGACTCAGCACAGAGATCCCTGCTTCACGATGCTGTTGAGCTTCAGGGAGCTATGCTATGTCATCATGAGGAGAACTCTCCAATGCCTGTCTCACTGTGGATGATCTAGTTGCGTGGGTCACCCAGCTCTTGGGTCAATTGAGTCAGTTTGACTTAACCGACCAGGATGCCATTCTGCCAGTGCCCGGACTACTAGCCATCTGCCAGATATTCTCGAGCCATGCATCAATAATCTGCCTGTATATGCTGGTGAACCTAATAATTGTCGCTCTTTATTTATACAGTATGAGGTGGTGTTCTCACCCGCACAACTGGTCAAGAGTGGCTTACGTTATCTCACTCCGAGCCGGGCGAGCTCGTGACTGGGGTGCTGCTGTTTGGGATTCATAGGCGCCATGCTGTGAGGATTTACATGAGCACAAGCCCAAGATGATCAATGTCTTTGGCTAGTCAGTCTTCGGTAAGGAGACTTCTTGACAACTGGCAGCGCTTCATCAAAGCAGAAGGTTGGGGGCGGATTATGCCATTGGTTGCAGATGACGGGTGAATGGAATCCAGCGGCACTGGCAACTTGGCTCATTAGCCGCGTTTCCACTGTTGGGCCAAAAGCGGGCATGCTAGTGTGTGCCAAATTCATAAAGTTAGCTGCTATAACACCAGCATTAAAGACTTTTAAAATAATTTTAGCTCAAAACTCACTTTCAGACAGCAGCGAGTGTTTGAAATAACTTCTGTTTGAGATCCGATGTGGATTATGATCACCATACAAGGCAGAAATATTTATAAGCGATGCAAAAGACTATGCACGCTAGCCATTAACGTAACCACAGTAAACATTGTAATGTAAATACAAGCGCTTGAAGAAATCAGACGTCAGCTTCCATTTTCTATCACAATCGTGTATTTATTTAGTAACCGAGACTTTAGCTCCGTGTATATGTCATAAAAATATAATAATGTTTTTTGTTCTGAAGCTCCCTCTGGTACTCAGGTCGTATTTTTGATGGAAAAAAAATATATAGAAATGATCATTATTTTTTAAATGTGATGTATACTGTGACTACAAATAAACAGAAACAGACTCAACCGAGTAAGTAGGGTATGTGTCCTCTTTCTTTTGTGAAAAAATTTCATACCGCTTTATTTCTGTGTGACTAATTTTCAGTCCTGATAAATTAATTAATTATGATCAATGTATTGTTTATTATTGTAAAACATCAATGCTTTTGGATTTAAATCTTTAACAAAACATGCTAACAAACGGCCACTCCTATCATGTTCGTTTTGTGATCGTGCTAGTTCCAGTGACTTATTTCTGATTAGTTTTCTGATAACTTCTCTTTGTTGGTGAAATGATGGGGTTGCATGACATTGTTCCTGAGAGGCGTGTAAAGGGTGGGTTTAAGTGAAGTGCAGCGGAGCTTCTGACCCGACGGTGGAAACGCATCATGATTTTGGGCGCGGTGCTACAGGTCCAAGGCTATTAGCGCCGCCCGGCCCGTTTAAAGCACTGGCCCGACAGTGGAAAGCGGCTATTGAGGTCACAGATGAGATCTATGCCCCCAACCCCCTGGACATCATCGGGCTTGCTATTCACACCCTTCGAGTAACAAAGGGTCTCTTTCTTTACAGCAGTAGTCAAGGTACACATCCCTTCTGTATGCTCAGTCAAAGCCACCGCCTGTCAGTAATGTGGGGGATGCTGGTGGGAAGCATCTCTATCTCCCCCTCGGTGGGTTCTTGCACCCTCTTTCCTGTTTCAGTCCTGATCACTGTCAAATGTTCTACTCTTTGCCGCAGGGGTGGAGGGGAATTTCATAATGCTAACTGGGCTTGTCACAGGGTTCTAACCCATTCAAGATATTTATCCTTCCCTCACAGCTCATTCCCTCAATGATCACCAGTTAGAGTGAGAGTTTCACAAATCACCTGAAAATTGAGTCTGGTCACTTCAGGGAATCACAGTGAAGACCTAAAGACCTAAGATTTATTTAACTCCCTCTGTATCCCTATTGTTTTGGGTCACTCCTGACTTTCCTCACATAACCCTCACAGTCACTGGACAAACAACACTATCCTGTCTTGGAGACTTTCTTGTCATGTTACTTGTTTTGCATCTGCAGTCTCTCATCTCAAATTTTGTTGTTTACCACACTACTATTTTGATTGGGCCGACGGTTTGATTTTGATCCTAAATGACAGTTTGTGGCAGAGGTGGACACATCAGAAAAGGGTGTCAGAGTGGTTCTTTCCTGAGAATACCCTTATGATAATAAGTTACTTCAGTGGCTTTTAGAGAGTGGTGTCCAGCCACAGAAATCAGAAATACATTCAGTCTACCAAATGGCTGAATACCAGGTAGGCTCGTTGGGCTTTGTTCTTTTAGGTGTTCCTCCAGATACCATTTTGTCCCCAGGGCATGTGATCGTGGCTGTCACCTGACCCTAGCCAGGTACCTGGGGAATTCATGGCGGCTCTGCTATTCATGCCTGCTATAGTCCACACTGCCATTCTTTAGTGGGGTTACGCCTCCAAGCTAATGTATTGTCCTGGGGTTAGGAGGTTGCTGGATTGTGGTGCTTTTGGTGGCAGGCCATGGCATCTGTTAGTTTGTTGGGGTGTGAAATGTGTTCACTCAAAAAAAGTAATCTAAACAACTGTTGGTCTGTTAAATCCCCTTCTTTGGTCACTTATTGCCCTGGATTTTTGTTAATGGTCTCCCTTCATCCAGTGGCAATGCTGTAACCCTCACCATGGTGGATCAGTTTTCTATACTGGACCACTTCTTTCCCTATCTAATCTCGGCTAGGGAGATGGCCCAGGTGGTCAATGACCATGTGTTCCGGATTCATGGTCTTCCGGAGGATGTGGTCTCTGACAGATGCCCCAGTTTGTTACCCACTTTTGGAGGGAATTCTCCAGTCTGTCCGCCAGCCTGTCGTCAGAATTCCATCAACAGATGAACTGTCAGACCATATGTGCCAAACAGGTTCTTGAGTGGATGCTCTGATGTTTGGTCTCCCACAACCCTTCCGCCTAGAGTAAGCAGCTTACTTGGGTGGGATATGCTCAAACAACTCCTTGCTGGTGTTTTTTTAACCAAGCTGTCCCCATTCATGTGTTGTAAATTATATCACTCCACATTGTTCCTATCCAAGGGTGCTTAAACTGCTGCCCCCTCAGTCCAGGCATTTATCCAGCGCTGCCGTCATACATGGAGGAGGACCAGGAAGGTCCGGTCTGAGAAGTGCACCAAAAGAGCTGCTGACCGCGGTCGGACTGTGGCACCCAGGTACATCTTTGGTCAAAGGGTGCAGCTCTCCATCAAGGACCTGCACTTAAACAAATGTTGCAGAAGTATGTGAATCTGGAGCCGACTGGAATCAATGGATTCCTTACTTCTTATTTGCCTATAGGGAGGTCCCTCAGTCTTCAACCTGTTTTTCACCTTTTGTATTGTTATACGCCGTCAGGTACGAGGTCCATTGTCCCTATTAAAGGAGAGCCGGATGGGAGGTCAGGAGGACTCAGAAACTCAACACATTCTTTCATATGTTCTCCAGATGAGGGAGAAGTTGAAGAGCATGACTCAGCTAGCCCAGACAAGCATTTTGAGCACTGTTGAGAGGATTCTTAAACACCTCTGATTGGCCATTGCGTTCACATGCTCAACAGACATGTTTGTGGCTATAATGATCATTGCTTCATACTCCTCACCGAGCACTTATACAGATACATACAGGAGTGTTTGAAAGCTGCGTCTATCAGTGGATCCCTAATATATTTGCTCATAAACAGATCTGCTGATAAACATGGCTTTCAAACACTCCTGTGTGTATCTGTGTAAAAATATGGTGAAGAACATGAGGCGATGACCATTGTAGCCAATCACAGACATATCTGTTGAGCACGTGAACACAACGGCCAATCAGAGGTGTTTAAGAATCCGCTCAACAGTACTCAAAATGCTCATGGAAAATGCTGGTATTGTCACATTTTGAAAATGTCAGTATCGACTGATACCAAAGTTGGTACTTCTGACAACCCTATCCCAGAGAGATAAAATGCTTCACATTTGAGACCAAGTGCTTGGCCGTTAAATGGGCCCTGGACACATTCAGCTACTATCTTCTTGACATATAGCGCAGTTGTGCTTCGGGCATCCCGAGTTCGAGTCCCAGCTCGCGGACCTTTCCCGATCACGTCCCCCTCTCTCTCTCCCACTTCGCTTCCTGTCTAAACACTGTCCTCTCAAAATAAAAAGGCAAAAACTCAAAAAATAAATCTTAAAAAAAGAAACAGATCATCAGCTGCTGCAATGAATGGAGCATATGAAGGACTCTAATGCACAAATTACTTGAGGGTACTTATCTATGCAACCTTATTGGTTTAGTATCCAATATGTACCAAGCAAGAGTAATGCCACTGCAGACTTTCTGCAGAGGTGGGGAGGAGTGTGATGATCATGAAATGACTGCAAATTTAACTTGGACTTGAGTTTTTAAGAATACACTCACACACATAAACACTGTTTTACTGACAAGAGTTTGGGGTTGTAATTTGTTTATTATGATTTGTAAGTTGTACAGCAAAATTAATTAAATACCTTTGGTCCTTGTGCAGTGTTGTCTGTTCCTTAGCCTATAAACCCAGATGGGGAAATAGTAATGATAATTATTTGTTCTGCTAAGTTTGGGAATGTACCAATCGTTAATATATATAGAACGGGTGTTTCAGGGACAACGTGGCCGAGTTGCTCCTGTTATATTTTCCTGTTCAATATACTGTAAATTATTTATTTTATTGCAAAAGAGAATAGATCGTTTATTTTGAATGTTAGGATCAAATGTTTCTCTTAGACCTTATGTTTGTGGGAAAATGTTAAATGTTGTGAATGTGTCCTTCCCCTAAGGGTAATGGTGCTGGCCGCCAGTATAAATGTGCTTTACTTGTACTTGTCTTTGTTTAATGGAGTCAGTCTGTATTTTGTTACTGCAGTGAGGTGTGTGGCCTGAGGGCTGCAGGCATTTTGTTGAATTTTGAAATTGACCTATGGCATCCTAACATGCAGTTCATGTAAATGTAATGTTTGTTTGTTTTTTGAAAAACAAACAAAAATAATAATGTTTGTTTCAGTCTAATAGTAAGTGGGAGTGATTCCCTTTGGAAGTCAGTTGCCCCTTTTGACATGAGTATGTTGCTGTGACAACTTGTTCGTCAGCCCTAACAATAATTATAAAAACCAAGATGGACCTTGCTGGAAACACCACATTATATTTGAAAAGATACACTTCAGTTGAATCACCTGATCATCCACTTAAGCCATTGGTGCTTGGAACCCAATAATTGTAAATTATTTATTTATTATTATTTGTAAATCACAAATATTTTGAAAAATTTTGTAATACCTAAAATATTTAAAGTATCCCTAAATCTCGATGTTTCCCAGTTAAAAATAAACTAGGAAAAAGGGTACAATATTTCATTTTTGAGGAAAAATACTTTTCAGATTTTAATTTAATTCTAGCACTATTTATGCAAAAACAATACTGAATTAAAATTGAATACTCATGTGAAAACCACACATTTTATTTAGTATTTTATTTATGCATAAAGCAACTCACTTTGTCTCCTCACAAAAACAATTAAATGTTACTGAAGTGTCTGAAACATTAACAAAATGTGTTTCTTTTGCTATCAGAAGTTGTTTTGGAAAACACCCTCAGCTGAAGATAAGGAATTCAGTGAAGTTGTTAAATCAGTATCTGTAATATCATGCAAGAAGAAAAAAGAAAAAGGTGATGCTTTGTTAACTACTACTGATGATCTCTTTCTCTGTCCAAGTAAATGCCTAAAATAATTTACAGGTATGACTTCTATTGCTTCTTTCTTTTTAATTCGGATATCAGAGTATGCAAACTGCAATATTGTTCCCAACACTTTGGAGAGATGCTTTGATAAGTAACTACAGACTAATTATGTGTATATGCAATATTCAACTGTATATGTATATAGATGATAATTTCACACGTTTCTCTCCAGTGTTTTAAAATTATATTAGCATAAAAAGATCCTTAAAATACACAAAGTTTGTTACTATAGAACTAAAAGTTTTAACCAATTCAGTAACAGTATATAAACATGTAACATTACAAAGAAAAATATTCAGTCATTACATAGAAATGCAGCAATCTTTTGTCAATAAACAGCAGACATCCCTCTAAAGATATACTCTTTGTAGTTGCCAGATATTATCACCAGAAAGCATTCTGATGCAAGGAAATGCCCAATTCAATCCCTAGTTGTCCATCAGCTCTTAAAAAATACAGACGAGACTCTCGTCAAACAGTAGATATCATGTTAACAATAGAATGAGAAGTTAATAAACTGACAGGTACAATATCATTTGGTGCAACAATAACATCAGATCTCTGCCCTTGTCATCTGGCCCACGTGTACTGAAGGCATTGCATATGCAGATTCACAGAGTAAACCTATGCATCAGACAACACTGCTATATCACACTGGAAACCTCGACTTTAAAATTTCCATCTCAGATATTACAACGGAGTCTTACAACAAAACAACAAATCTATATCAATAGATATTTCAACACAGCTGTGCTTGAACAAGGCAATATAATGTTAAAATGACTTTGGAAAGAAAACAACAGGCAGACTATCTGTCCTCATGTCAATATTTCAGTAAAATAATATGTATATAATTATTGTGTTAAAAAAAAAGAGGTACAAAAAATACACACGAACACATCCTAAGGCCACAAGATCTTATTATATGTTGCACATATAAATCTGTACATGAAACTGTGGGGCTTTTGGATATTTTCATTGTGTTATTTACCATGTAGATGCATTAACAGTGTAGTCAATACTCTATAATGAATCTCACAAAAATATATCTCAGCCATATATCACTCCAAAATCAGGAAGGGGGAACAAAAAAACCTTTAGCATACAGAAAATGAAGCCTATTTTTAGGCACTGATATTTTGTCAGATTTTACTCCTTCAATTCCCATTACGTAATGCAACCAACCATTTTACTTTTGAGTTGTTTTGTAATTCTCAATAATGGCTGTTATTGATGGCTCCTATTGCCCAAATAAAGCCACTAGGACAAAATTAAATATATCATTTTAATGTATATTCAAAAACACAATTTTTTCATTATGGTAATAAGAATATCAGTGAAATGTGCTAAATGTTCATAAAAAATAATGTAAAGATGAAAAACTTAATGGCATAAAACAGACCTCATTTTCTTGATGCAAAATGTATGATTGTGAGGACCAATGATCCACAAAACATGGCCTTGACAGGTCTTGTGAGATTTGCCAGTCATTAAGTGAGTGAAGTCAGAAAGGGACACCACCAGCTCATGGCAATGACAGAGAACAAACCAGCTGTTACACATAGTAATATACACATCTTTCAAAGTCATACATAGTTACAATATCAGATCAAACATGTATCATTGAGAAAAAGCCTGTGAATGCTTAATGAATTAATACATGGAAGCACACTGTGCATTTCCATATGGTTACACATGGGTACAGTGTTACAAACAGACCTCGATGGTAGTAGGACATTACCTGAGTCCTCAGGACAGTAGGGTACTAACCCTTAGCACTTTACAGCAGGCCTATACATCACACACGATGCTGATTTTAATCACACAATGCGGTTACATCTTACATGAAGTGTGTATCAATAGGTGTCAGTCGATAGATGATGGGTTTTACCTTTCGTTTTTTTTGGTTAGTAACATGAAATTCCCATGTTAGGTGTTTTTTGTTCTTCACCTCTTAAAAGTACCATAAAACCCCTTCTAGCCCCATAATATATTACCAAAAAGTATAAAACAACCCTCAATGATCAAAAGAGAACCTCGTTTGTTTCTAAATAAAGAAACAAAAGAGGAGAATTTCCCCTCATCCTGTCTGTAGCGCATCTGTCTGTCAGCAGGTGGAGCCACAGTGCCAGTGTGGGTGTGCTGTCGTCTCAGGGCTTGTCTAAAGAGCATGGTGTCAGACAGCGAGTCGGCCCGGGGCGGGATGTAGAGGACTCCACGTGGACGGAGGGGCTGTGGGAGGCTCCTGGGTGAAAGAACAAGGCTGGGCCTCGACTTTTGCCACGCCGCGACCCTGACACAATCGCCGGTGTCTCAACAGTCTGTCTGTCCGTGAGAAGTTCTTGAGGTGAAAAAACTCAAGTTAGTGGAAGTGTTCAACTAAAGCATTTACACTTTTGACTTCACCTCAATGATTATTCTTCCTCGAGTTCATTGAATGAAAAACCTAAATTACAAACTGGATATTAATTTAATTTCTAAGTGTATTCCATTTGTACTTGGCTACAGTGACTGCTGGGTTGAAATGATGCTTCTTTTAATTTAGAAAACCAACAACAAAAAACTATGCAGGGTTAGAAAGCTCTCGGATTTCATCAAAAATATCTTAATTTGTGTTGCGACGATGAACGAAGGTCTTACGGGTTTGGAACGACATGAGGGTGAGTAGTTAATGAGAGAATTTTAATTTTTCTAAAATTATTTAGTCATCATTTACTCACCCTCATGTTGTTTGTTTGTTTATTTATTTATGTTTTAACACCATATCAGCAACAATGGCTATATTCATGGCAACATCGACAGCATCATAATTTGATCAATGCTAAAAATTCTTCCGGGAGAGACCTTTTCAAAACTATCATTTAAAATTGGACATTGTATTAAAATATATTTTACACTCAAAAAATTCTTACACAAGTCACAAACTGGTTTCTCTTCCCTCCTTTGTGAGTCTTGAATGTCCAATTTGACATCTTGTATATACAACCTGGTCATATCTATTTTCAAAACCGTAATTTTTCCTTTCATTTACTGCTGGATTCACCTCATATAGTTTGCATTCATTTCATTCCATTTCCCTTCACGTCGTTTTAAGTTTTGCTTACTTGGACTTTAAAAGGAGGGACGGAAACCACTCAGGTTTAAATAAAAATATCATCTTATGGGTTTGGAACAGAGCATGTGAGCGGAGCGTGCGAAATATAGTTGGAGCGCGGAGCGGGCTTTTAACCAAAGGCCGGAGCGATCGCTCTGTCTCGCTCCGGTTCCGCTCACACCACGAGTCTAGGGCATGCACAAATCGACCCAGAATGCTGCGTGTTGATTTTCCTTTCCGCGCCTATGTTAACTGATTAGAGCAGCCATAGTATGGCGTTATTTTACTGCCAAATGTCGAGAGCGCATTTTTGTAGCGCGAAAGTAGATTAATATAATGCGCGAGCGCGAATCTCCCTGCTCGCGCGCGGATTTCCTTTGCTCTCGCACAAAACCTGACGCGTACGCTCGGATATACGCTGCTCTCGCGCAGAGAGAGTGCGTGCACTTAAAATGTGTCTCTCCTCTTGCTCAAGTGTGCGTGTGCGCGCTCAAACTTTGTCCTGTGCACTCGCACATCTCTCGTGCTCTTGCACTAGATATTAATTATTTTCAAGCCTGGATTAAACTTCAAAAGTTATCAACCAATCAGATTTTTCTATGACTGACCAGATGAAAATACTAGGCCTATGTGAAGAGGGAACTGATCCTGGAATTTCTCTACAATTTAATAATATTTAGGGTGAATCCCATTTCTCTGTCTTACCCCTTCCCCTTCCCCTTCGTCTTACCCCTAGCCCTTGTCCCTCGAAACCGAGTGGTAAGCACTAGGGGTGAAAACATACCCCTATGAAATGAGACACCACTTGGTTACGGTTACGTCATCGTACATCGTCGCTAGCTGGCTGCTACGTCACCAGAGGAGACAAGTGTTGATCACAAACTTCCAAGATGCGTCTGCAAGTGTGTGTATGTCGATCACGTGGGTTTTATTAGTGATGTTTTTGCGATTGTTGTGCAAATCAGCGATGTAAGGTTAGCGTAGCAAACTAGCGATTTTTTAAAACGTTTCAATTAAGAACATGGTTGCAAATATATATGTACAGGACTGTGTAGAGCACAAAACAAGACTAATTTTTAAATCAATTATTTAAGCCGAAAATGGGACTCTTTGGATGATCTGGCCGACATTGTTGCCGGTTGCGCAGTGTGTTCTGGGTACCCCTTGGTTTCAAGTAAGCTCGCGAAAATGCTTGGTTTTAAGGGGTATCTACCACTTCCCCTTAGCCCTACCCCTCGATCAAAACGAGAATTGGGATAGCCCTTACTCTCACGTGAACGCGCAAAACTAAGGGGAAGGGGTAAGACAGAGAAATGGGATTCACCCTTAGTCATATCAAATGTATATTAGAAATGGCTAGGAATCGGGTGCTTGGATGATTTATTAAAAATAAAAATAAAAACTAGTTTGTCTAATTGTTTGGTCAAACCCCAATTGTAGGGTCAGATGCACTATTCCCTAAATAGCCTACTTAAGATGTGGAGACCAAATATAACACTATAATGAATTTTTCATATTTGTGATAACATCACTACATTATATTCTATGGGTTTAATGCATCTGCAGACAGTGTCATTACCTATAACTGTCATATAACTGTATATTCACTGTTTAGAGGAGAGTGCCATTGAATGTGTTGCTAATATGAAGTGAGTTTTCATGAAAAGAAAATCTAACTAAAATCAGAACTGAAAACAAACACTGGATTTAAAAAAAATAAGCTCCCAATAAATGTCCAAACAGAGATTCTATCTCTGTATTTAGTGTGTTATGATATCATCGTTTACAACGATTTTAAATTCAGTTGAGATATCTGACATAATATGACATAACATTGACCTTTTATATGAAGTCTTTAGAGCCATGGGCTGTTTTTAGATAAATCGAGGGGTTTGATCAACCATAGTTGGACAGAGGTTATTTATGTACAAATCATCCAAGCACATAATTTCTAGCCATTTCAAAAATACATTTGATTAACATTGCTAAATATTATTAAACTGGAAATAAATGAAAGATCCTTCTTTGATTGTCAAAATATTTCACAGAAAAGAACAAAATACAAACATAAAAGATATAAAGTAAAACAAAGTAGCCTACAATAACCAGTGTGTTAAAACAAAAATGCAACATATGCAAAAAAAAAAAAAAAAAAAAATGAAGGAAAGGCCCTAATGAAGAAATCTGTTTCAAGATATTTTTAAAAGTGCATAATGATAACTTTTGACAACATTTAATTCTGGTGTGAAAATAATTAATCTTCATATATATATATATATTTATTTATTTCAACCCAAGTACACAATACATGTATGGCCACATGAACTTTAAGAATCATATACTTTTTTGTTTGTTTGTTTAGATAAATCGCTCAGGGGGTTTGACCAAACAATTAGACAAACTAGTTTTTATTTTTAATAAATCATCCAAGCACCCGATTCCTAGCCATTTCTAATATACATTTGATATGACTAAATATTATTAAATTGTAGAGAAATTCCAGGATCAGTTCCCTCTTCATGTAGGCCTAGTATTTTCATCTGGTCAGTCATAGAAAAATCTGATTGGCTGATAACTTTTGACGTTTAATCCAGGCTTGAAAATAATTAATATCTAGTGCAAGAGCACGAGAGATGTGCGAGTGCACAGGACAAAGTTTGAGCGTGCACACGCACACTTGAGCAAGAGGAGAGACATGTTTTAAGTGCGCGCACTCTCTCTGCTCGAGAGCAGCGTATATCCGAGCGCGCGCGTCCGGTTTTGTGCGAGAGCAAAGGAAATCCGCGCGCGAGCAGGGAGATTCGCGCTCGCGCATTATATTAATCTACTTTCGCTCTACAAAAATGCGCTCTCGACATTTGGCAGTAAAATAACGCCATAGCCACACTGCCTGCGGAATACGTGCGTATCAGGTGCAGTCCAACCACACCGCAACCGCGGCCCCGCGACAGAATAGAAGTGAAGCGGATTTTTTCCACAGCAGTCACGCAACAAACCCGCTCCACGTCCGCCACGCAGGCAGTGTGTCCCAGGCGTAAGGCTTCGGTTGAAAACGGCAGGTGTTAGTCATGCAGAGGAATTTTAAATGTGAGCGAGCGTGGAGCGATTTCACCGGAGCGGGATGAAATTGTAGGTGAGCGGGGAGCGGAATTGAGCGGAGCGTCTGCTGTCACTTTGAGCGGTGGAAGCAAACACCCACGTGAGCGGGGAGCGGGAATTCTCACCGCTCAGCTCCGCTCACATGCTCTGGTTTGGAACAACATGTGGGTGAGTAAATGCTGAAAAGTGTTATGAGGGCAAACCGACCAACTGCTCACTCACCTACCTAGCAAAACATACCTACTACCTAGCTTCTAGCAGTACATTAGACATGAGATGACTCCTTTTTGATTTAGATTATAAAAGAGAAGACAATCAACTCTCAAGCCAAATATTTTTTTCCTGACGAACACCTGGCAATATGTTTGCAGTGACTTGATTTAATGTAAAAACTTAGAACAATTACATACTCCATCTGATAGGATTAACTTCTCCATCTTTCCAACATTTCACTACAGCATCTGACGGGACAAAGATCACCTGTGCTCCACTGACTTCAATGCATAATTATATTAAGTTGAATAACGTTCAACTTTTTCAAATGAACACAGGCACACTGTGACACCGATAGTCTCAGTAGCTGGAAATCGGCAGCTCTTGAAAATGAATGCCTCTTTGTTGCTGCGAGTTTATGAAAGGGGCTAATGAATGATCATGGGAGTTGTCATATATCTGAAAACCCCTGTGTTATAAAGCGTGTTCTTACCTGCTGGCAGCGCTCACACTGGTAAGGCTTTTCACCACTGTGAACACGCTTGTGTCTCTCCAGATGGTACCTCTGAATGAACCTCATGTCACACATGTCACAAGCAAACGGCTTCTCTCCTAACAGAGATAAAGAGTCTTTATTGAAGCACCCCACATCTTCATTCTCACAGCATGCCACAACACATCAACAAAGATTCTGAAACTGTTTCTGGCATAAAAGGATCGAGACTGATTGTCATATGGGTTCCCACGTGAAATCTTAAATAGAGAGTATATTCATGCTTAGAAACAAAGTATATGACTCCATACAAACTCGAGTTTGTAGAGTTTAATATGGAATAAAAAACTGCTTCATTGTAAAGTGGCACACTGGGGTTTTGGTTTTAAAAATCAGAAACCTAGTTTGAGACTTGAGGTTATGTTCTACCTACTTGGGAGAATAAATACGACTGATCATTGAAACTGGTAAAAAGAAACTACTACAGTTTTTTTTTTATTTTTTTTTTTATCGATTATGCTTTAACACTTACATGAATGTAAATAAACTTAATAAAAATAAAAGCACATCCACAGAAACATGAGGCAGGAACACCTACACAGATATTGTGAAACCTGAAACTACACGCAAGCGTGATGTGAGTCTTGCAAAACTCGCACCCAAGAGCAGTAAATTAAACGGGTGAACACATTTTTCAATGTCTTGATTTTGATGAAAATATTATATGAGGCAGGATATAGCTAATAAATATTTCAAAAGTAACAGATCCTAAAAATTAATTATTATACTATTCATATATTATTCCAAAAATTCATTATTATACATTTTGGCCATTAATTTGAATGTCAATTATCTCATAGTTTTTTTTCTTTCTTTCTTTTCCCTAAGCACCTCAACCACAAAATATATACAAACTTTAGTTCCAATTAAGGGGTACTGGGTACAAATCAGGGGTACAGTGAGCGGACACATACCAGTATGAGTAAGGCTGTGTCTTTCCAAGTGGTAACGTTGGAAAAACCGCATGTCGCACATCGAGCAAGCATACGGCTTCACCCCTAAATGCAGAGTCAATTTTAGTGAGTGAATGTCTTTACACAACATTCAAAGCAAAAAAAAAACAATTTTTATGCTGTTTAAAAAAAAAAATTAGACCATCCTCTTGATTTCTTTTTTTTTTTTGCATGCTGACATTAAACCCATTTTACTTATTACACCACTTGCAATATTATAAAACCAAAAATTGCTTGTCTAATGCAGTTTGTGTGTTTGGATGGTTTTAAATGGAAATAATTTTCCCAAAAAACAAAGTAAAGTGGCTAAAAGTAAAATGTTTTTCTTTTCTTTTTTTTAATTAGTAGATGAGAGATGAGTCAAATTTATCATCAGTAGTAATAAAATTATGCCACAAGTGCTGACGATAGACCTGCATAATGAACCCTGTCCATTCTTTTAAACTATGTGGCAGAGCACAATGTCAAAAATGAGGCACTTAATGTAAAATCATGTTAATCTGGTCTCCTAATGAATTTATTTGAACAGTACCTAAGGAGCGGGTTAAAGAAAGATTAATTTAATTGGAAATGGAAATATCTATAAATTATCATCAATTCAATAATAATAATAATAATAATTATTAATAAGCAGTTTCTGGGAATGGTGAATATGGAGCAACATGACAGGCTGCTATTAGTGAATCAGTGACATGATGCCTTTGATGACAGATATACTGCGTATCTATCAGGTACAAAGTAAGACCTTCATGAAGCACTATCATTAAATTAATAAATGTTGACGACTCTGAATTTAAACTGTGAATTAGAGAAATGTAATAATATCCATTTTATGCTTTCATGTATCAAGGAAGCATAAAATGGTTGTTGCTTAAAATTGAATTAAAAGTAATTTAGCATGCAGAAAACTAACAATAACTACAAAAAGGCAGGGGTTTGAGATGACACATACCCGTATGAGTGAGGCTGTGTCTCTGCAGGTGGTAACGCTGAAAAAACCTCATGTCACACATCGAGCAAGCATACGGCTTCACCCCTGAATGCACAGAGCACCAACAGTTCATGTATACGTTTCTATTAATATAGCATTTTTTGGAAAAAAAAAAAAAAATCCTGCTAATCCCAAGTGCATCTGCAGTAACCAAAAAAACAACTACTTATAAATACATGTGGACTACATTACAAAGCATCAATAAATTAGATGAAGTATTATGTGTGCATTATAATCATATTATATTAACATTCAATTTTGTGTGTGCCACAAAGATTTAGTTGTCAAACATGCCTGTTCATAATCCCCTCCACTGTAATCAATTTAAAACAAATAATCCTGCTTTGGAAAAAAGGTCATCAGCATGTGTTTTAGGAAAAACACAAACTCGAGTTTGTTGTAGTTTAAACAGATTGTGTCTCTCTCCATAACATACTGAGAGCTTTCGCAGGGCTCGCAAAATTTCAAACTCCCCGGTAGCCCCTCGGTCAGGCATTCTTCAGATTTTGGTAGCCCAAAATGAATTTAACTAACTTAAAAAAACAAAAACAAAAAACAATGGCTGAACTTTACTGCAGAAAATCAGCATGATTAAAACATTCCATGATTGTAATTGCCTTCAAATAAGTAGGGGTGCAAAGGATCACAAAACTCACAGTTCGGATTATATTACGGATTTTAAGTCGCAGATTGAATCATTTTTTTGGATGAGCAAAAAAAAAAAAAAAAAAAAAAAAAAAGGTTCTTTATCATTCAAACACTTAAAGAACACTTTACTTCTTTGATAACAGAATAGAACTAGTAGCATAACTAAAAAAGATCAAACAGTTTTAAAGACAAGTGAACGTCAATGATAAAATAAGAAAAAAAAAATCACAAGTGTAGACAAATAAAACAGAACAAAGTTACAAATAAAATAGTGTGTAACAGTTTTCAGGTATAGAAATGTAATAATTAAGTGTAAAGTAACACTGCATTGTGTTCACTGTATAAATTGAATATAGCTCAATATTTGATAAAGTTGTGTTTTGTTGTTTGATTAACATTAATGACAGACAGCAGCAGGTATTTACAGCCTGAATGCACGTATCTAATATGAACAATACACATGCGATTTTTTTTCTTCACTCTTTACGTTCACTTAAGACAAAACTGTTTACAAGAGTACTTGAGACAGGTATTTTGAGATAATTGTGTTTATGTGTCCGTTCAAGCTCAAGGAAACGTGAAAGAGGAATCAATTCTATGTTTGCACGCTGTCTGAAACACCACTCTCTGTGCGTGCTTTGAGTGTGTGTGCAAAGAAAACAGCACGCCAAACAGTACCGAACTCTCTTTCGCTTCTTCATGCACTTGAATAGTTTAAAACGCTTGAATGATTAAATTAGCAACGCATGCAAATGACCAACTATGATCCGTTTCACCATTACAAGGAAGTGAACAACGTGAACCACTATTCAAGATGGCCCATCAGGCAGGGTGGTGACACATTTTAGCCCGACTGGAAGACACAACAGCCCTGGGACGTCGGGCTAGCGATTTTGCGAGCCCTGCTTTGAGAGGCAATTCATAATAATATATAAACAGAGATTCCACCTACCCGTATGGGTGAGGCTGTGTCTCTGTAGATGGTAACGTTGGAAAAAACGCATGTCGCACATGGTGCAAGCATAAGGCTTCACCCCTAAATGCACAAAGCAGCAGTGTATTAGCCTTACTGCCACCTGTAAACTAAATCCAAACACTCATAGGAACTGCTCAACTCACAGAACAACATACAGTCTACAGTCTCATTAAGTAGGGTGAGTTATGCATAGAATGCTAAGCGCAGTTCACAAACTGAGCATCTACTAGACATGAAGTACACTGCAGCGCTGCCACCTTAGAAATATGGAAATAGTTTTGCTCAGGTTCTGGAATTAAGCTAAAAAAAAATGGGTTAAAATGTAACTAGCCATTTTACATTTTGGGAAGTGCTTTTTCTTTTTTCTTGATACTTATTGCGCTACTACTATAGAACTACAGAATAATAATTATTTTTCTCAAATTTAGACTGAAGAATATCAAGCTTATTTTTGGTCTGATTTTGTGCATTGACTGTAAAAGTGTATGAATGTGGACAGAATTGTCATTTTGGATGAACTAACATGTTAATGTATAATACATCAATAAATAATAATTTACTTATAAAAAATAATATGGAAATGTATACATCTGTAGTGTCAATGATAGCTGACAGTATGCACTTTAACCCAAGAGCACATTCATTTAATAAAAAAAAAAAACTGTAAGTAATATATTAAACTAATTAATATTAAAATTGCATACTTCCAACTTCCTGTTAGACAATGGCAGCAGAGCTCAGATATGATCTAAGGGGGGTAAGACAGAAAGACACATACCAGTATGAGTGAGGCTGTGTCTCTGCAGATGGTAACGGTGGAAAAAACGCATGTCACACATGGAACAAGCATACGGCTTCACCCC
This sequence comes from Aspiorhynchus laticeps, assembly GCA_023376895.1. Classification (NCBI taxonomy): domain Eukaryota; kingdom Metazoa; phylum Chordata; class Actinopteri; order Cypriniformes; family Cyprinidae; genus Aspiorhynchus; species Aspiorhynchus laticeps. The sequence continues at coordinate 22,760 of JALXFT010004808.1, read as the reverse complement.
TAAATGACCAGAGCAAAATATTAACCATACGCATCTCAATAATACAACCTAACAAATTCCAATTGAGAATCAAAGACAGTAGCCTAGTTTTACATTCTGACCCAGTTGTCATGTTAAGACTACATCGTGGTTTAATTCTCCAACAAAGTGTTGATGTTGGAAATGCATATTTTCATAATTATTGCCCAATACAGAAATCTCCACCATCATTAACTGACGGTAGTTGTACACTCTCTGGGTGTACTTAAGGGAAACTTCACTGCTCCTCTTCCGAAAAACTTTTTAATAAATCTCAACAAGATAAAACAGTTAATGGTAAAAGTTTATATAATTTTGAACATTATTTTATGTTCATTTATTTTACATGCTGAAGAAAACCAGCAGTGTGAGAGGGGTACAAAGAGACGACACATACCCGTATGGGTGATGGTGTGTCTTTGGAGATGGTAGCGTTGGAAAAACCTCATATCACACATTGTGCAAGCAAATGGCTTCACCCCTAAATGCAGAGTACTAGTATTAGAATGGACTTTCAGATATCAGCTTCAACGTAGCAACTTCATGATCAAAGATAACAGAACATTCACAAAAAAATAACATAAATAATTTTTTTTCCCACACATTTTTAGATGGATAATCCACTACTAAAAAATTAAATTGAAAATAACTAAACAACTAAAGCCTCCATGCATATGGATCCTGGAGGGGAAAAAATATTATAATTAAAAAAAAAAAGAATTTAAGAAAAACAAAAAAAGTGTTCACAACAGTAGGATCATTCTCAGGAAATGGAGCCATTTGTGCCCCATAAATGAAATACAAAAACTTTTGGAAAAAACACAGATATTGTAAAAACTAATATATAATGGGATATAACAGATTCCCCTTTTAGATTTAATATGAAATTGCAACTAAGCAAATCATTTTTCATTTTTATTAAATGGTGATGATGTGTAGTTTTAAGGCTGCTGCATGACAAGCGTTATTTCTTCTTGTTAGTTCTGTTTATAATGCTGGGGCGGTCTAACCATTTATGATATTTGAAGCTGCTTTAAAATGTAGCATTCTGTGAAGATTTCTAATTTCTAATAACTTGCAGGGTTTCCATCCAAAGTTGGGAATTTAACTTATGCACAAAATTAGAATATCGCATAAAACATTTGTGAACAAGCACCGTTTCCATCCAACGAGTCAAAGAGAACAAAATCGTCACTTCCTGGTAAACTGGCACTAAATAGCCTATAGACAACTAGGATAAACTACTGAATATAATAACTTTCATATATGAAAAATTACTTGTGACTCAGAGCGAGCAGATGAAACACAAATGCTGTCATTGCTTTCAGAGGTGAATGCTACTGTTTGGGATCACAGTCGTGTAAGACAATTATACAGAAATACTTTGATGACAGACTTTGCTCAGGCATTTCAGAACGACCATAACAACATTTTAGATGCTGTGGAACGAGATCAATCCGCTGCTAGTCAAATTATCCCATCTCATAGCGCAAAGTCACATGACTTTTTGATGCGCTTGGAGGAATTTATTCGCGAAATACATTTCCATCTCCCATTATTCGCATTAACCCTTTTTCGCACAAGTCAAAAACCACCTCAAGCGAGCGTAAAAACATTTTTGCGAATTAAGGGATTTTTATTTGAAATTTGATGTTTCCATCACTCGTTTGTCATGTGATACTTCAAAATGTGCATTAAAACAGGGTGATGGAAACCCAGCTACCGATGCAAAATCACAGATTTCATCCTCCCCAATGGAAATCATACTGCCTGAACTGTTCACTATCCTCTATGTGCCATTTCTTTTACAGAGAATAGTAAATGTATAGACAAGGGACTGATTTCTGCTGCCGCTTTAAGGCCCAAGTACTATTTCTTTTTCTGCATTACGCACACATCTGTGTCTGCGCAGCTTTCGAAGAACACTCGACCGCAGGTGAGCATGGATGGACTTCAACACATGTGAAATAGCACCTAGTGGACTCTTTCTGTCTCAACATTCACCTCGTGCCTGCGCTGTGGCACACAGGAAATAATCCATTTTATCTGGATGGACCAAAAAAAAATAAAAAAAATCGGCCTGCAATTTATTTTGGAGGGCACTATAGATAACACTAAAGGCCCCGATATACTTCAAGTGAAACCGAAGTGAAACTGGTGTGATGTCAGTCTGTCAAGATCAGACGCAAGTAATACACTGGAGAGCTGCTGCATAGCAGAAATTTAAGTTATAATTATTTTTTTTTCTTTACAGGAGTCTATTGTATAACGTATTGCACACACATGTGATTTGACTGGAGTGCTGAACTGGGTTGGCTTAGGTTGGCTGACGGTGGGTGGAGTCCACACATTTGTGGATTGTTAGCGTCTTGATGCTAGAAATGTTTCAAAATCCACAAATGTGTGCACCGATCCACAAATGCATGCAGTGATCTACAAGTGATCTACATGCACAGGACACATTTCACAAATGAATGCCAGGCAAAGTTGTGTTTGTGACAAAAAGATATTTGTGAATGTTTTTTTTATTTGCAAATCTCATTTTATTTATTTGTGAATTTAATTAATGTTTGGGAAACCAATATTTATTTGTGGATCTCATTCTATTTATTTGTCAATGTCTAATTTTTGTTGTTTTTAATTTTTTGGGAATTATGCAACAATTCTATCTCCTTAGTTTTCCACTGTGAAACAAGGCACAGGCTAGTGTTGCCACCTTGTGGAAAAACTGATCAGAGCAAAACAAAAAACAGTGAGGTTTTCTATTATATTTACATAAATATTAAATAATTATGTGTGCTGCAATGGTATTATTTCCTAGTTAAGGACAATTTGAGCCATCATTGCACTGACCTTTAACCCAGTTTCGAATGTAAGAGTTGATAGTTGTTCAAAACATTACATCAGAGAAATTGAGTTATATTTTCTCAATTATAATTTGCCATTTATGCTGCCTTCATGTGCATCATCATATGCTGCCTCTAATACACACACATCTTTTTAATCGGGATTCGATTTCAATGTTATTGAATTCAAAATGTTACAGTGACAGGTTTAAAATAAATGTATTGCTTCAAGGATAGTAACAATACATAATTACTAGAACCTTGCAAGGTACACACTGATCAGCATCAACATTAAAATGACAGATGACATGAATAACATTGTTTTAATATACTGATTCAGTGGTACTTATCAAGGGATGGGATATATTAGAAAGCAAATGAGCAGTCAATTCTTGAATTTCATGTGTTGCAAGCAGGAAAAAGGGCAAGCGAAAAGATCTGAGGGACTCTGATAAGGCCAAATGGTGATGGCTAGACGATTGACTTAGAGCATCTCCAAAACGCCAAGTCTTGTGGGGTATTCCCAATTTGCAGTGGTTTAGAACCTACCAAAAATGATGCAAGGAAGGACAACCAATTAACCAGAGTCAGGGTCAGAGCTACTGTGGTTCAAATCAACTGCTGAAAGCACCTAAAATGACACATGAGCAACAGAACTGGATTCATGGAAAAGTTTGCCTGGTCTGATGAATCACATTGTCTTTTAGTTGTTTACTTAAAGAAGATATGGCAGCAGGGGAAGAAGCACTATGGGAAGAAGCGTTTTTTCTCTGGGCAATGTTCTGCTGGAAACCTTGGGTCCTGGCATTCATGTGGATGTTACTTTGATACAAACCACTGAACCCACCTACCTAAAGGTTACTGCAGACACCCCCTTTATGGCTGTGCTGTTTGCTGATGGCAGTGCCCTCTTTCAGCAGAATAATGCACCCTGCCACACTGCAAAAATTGTTCAGGAATGATTTGAGGAACATGATAAAGAGTTCAAGGTGTTGCCTTGGCCTCCCAATTTCCCAGATCTCAATCCAATTGAGCATCTATGGGATGTGCTGGATGAAAAATCTGATTAATGGAGGACTTGCAGAATCCATACAATCTAATCCATCCTTGCAACTTGCAGGATTTAAAGGATCTGCTGCTAATGTCTTGGTGCCAGAGACCACAGGACACATTCAGAGGTCTTCTGAAGTCCATGCCTTGATGTGCGAGAGCTGTTTTGGCAGCATAAGGGGGACCTACACAACATTAGGCAGGTAGTTTTATGTTGTACAACATACAACAACTGATGTTGTTGCTGATCAGTGTTTTTAGTATTGGGCTTGAGGTTAAAGTTTAAGAATTAGCCACTGAAAAAAGGTCCAACTTTATATTAGGGGTTAGGGTTAGTTGCAATAGATTTCTCCTTCACTGCTAAAAAAAAAAAAAATCGGTCAATAACGAAAAATATTTGATTAATGCAACCACTGCTGCTGACAATACCCAAACCCCTTTACCCACACTTAAAAGTGCAGTAAGTTATTTCTGAGAAACTGTTGAAAATTAAAATAGTCAAACAAACAAATGTGTGAATATTTTCTAGCTGCCTTTACTGTGTGTTCAAACTATGTTTGTTTGTGTAGCATAAAGCGTGTTCATGAATTTGGGGGCAAAGCAATGAAGGGAGGGACGTGTTTCTTTTTGTTAGCGATGGGTTTGTTTGGGTGTTGACTTTAAATATCAATAGTGTTTCTCAGAAATCACTTACTGCACCTTTGAACCTAACCATATTACCTTAACGTAAGCACATAGTAGTTAACAACTAATATTAAGTGTGCTCAAAAAGAAAACATTGGTTAAGTAGTAAACTGAATATTGTGGGGGGGGGGGCCCCCCAAGGTGTCCCACAATGTCTATTGGTGCTTTTCCACTGAGTGTTACGACTCAGCGCGGTTCAGAATGGCACGGCACAGCACAGTTCGGCTCGGTTTGCGTTTTCACTGCAATTTAGTACCGCTTTAGAGTGGGCGGGATTATTCACGTGTCGTTATAGTTGCGCCGCCTCTACTGCCGTGACTCCTGAAAAAGCTTTTTCATTCCACGTCGCTCCATCACGCTCTCGCTGGATCTGCTCCTCGGCTATCAACGAGAGGACAGTCTGTACTTCCTCAACAGACAACGAAACAGCCATTTTTTGGTTGTTAAAAAAGGTGCGCTCATTCAAAACAGTTGCATTCGACCCTTCGCTGGCTGTGCTGATTTAAATCTAGCGGGTCTGTTGTGTCTCGTGCCGCAAGTTCAATGACGCAGACAGTGACGATTTTGGCCAATCAGTGATCAGCAGAGTTTACACGTCACTTTTTGGTAACGGTACAGTTCGCTTGGAACCTCGGCCGATGTGGTACTAAAAAAAAAGTACCAGGTACTGTACCCAGAGGAAAACCCCTCAAAAGTGAGCCGTACCGTGCCGTGCCGTACCATTCAGTGGAAAAGCGCTATATGAATGTTATGGCCCTGCACTTTTGGGCTAAGGTGGGAAAATATTTATTGGATGCAGTTAACTTTCAGCAGTAACCTCTTCGGAAAAAAAACAAAAACAAACAACCAAAAGAGAATTTCTGTGCTGGGATATGGCACAGTTCCCTGAGAATGGGCCAACCATGACACACACCCCTGTCGCTGTGTCACTGGAGATGACGACGTTGACAAAATTAAATAAATAAAATAGTTGCAACTCAGAGGACACTGAAAAAAATGTGTTTACCCCTTTGGTCACAAAAAAAAAAGCCAAAATGCATATTGAGAACCATGGAAAGTGTGATTGCCATGTGGTAAAGGCTACAAACTAAAGTGTTTTATTTGCTTAAATGTGCATTGCCCCCTTGGACTCATACCCGTATGGGTTAGGCTGTGTCTCTGGAGGTGGTAACGCTGAAAAAACCTCATGTCACACATGGAACAAGAATACGGCTTCACTCCTAAACACAGAGTGTTAAGTTTTGATGAATAAAAACTTTCAGTATGTTCAACACCCCATTGCATTGTCTGTAACTATGCCCAAACTCGAGTTTGTTGCAGTCAAACCTATGTTTGTTTGCAAACTATTTTGCTTACATGTTTTGTCATGAACTATAAAAAGCAATGCGTACAAGGTATTAAAGCATTGCTGCCAACTGTTTAATAATACTGAGCCAGAAACCTTTGAAGAAATATTTGGAGGTTTCCCCATGTTCACAATCAGTTCCGTTAATAATCTTGTTAGTGTGGAAACCAAGTTTTAAAAAAATTAAAAAATATATTGACAAACACTGACAAGTTGGCAACAGTGCTAAGCTGTGCATTGGTGTAGTCAAGTCAAGAACAATGCAAAGGGTAAGGAGAGACGGCTCATACCCGTATGAGTGAGGCTGTGTCTCTGGAGGTGGTAACGTTGGAAAAAACGCCTGTCACACATGGAGCAAGCATACGGCTTCACCCCTAGATGATCAGAACAAATTATGCATAAGATTTAAATCATGTATATGCAACACGTTTATGTCAATATAGGAGCTGATTGTTGACAGATATTGCTGAAATCGCATGCTTCACAAGAACAGAGTGCAAGAGATGTTTGCAAGCACATGAAAAACAAGTGAAATATGGTTGCACAGCTTAATAGGGCACTGACTCACAACACAAGTGCAAATAATGGCTACCAGCTACTAACACTCATTTTGAAGGTTAGCATGAAACTATGTCTCAAGCCATTTTACTTCCATAATCTGCCATATTTCCAAAGGAAATAGAATATTCAACAAGTAAAAAGGTATTTTATATATTGTAAACAATATGTCTAATACAATAAATTGAGGAAACGGATGACATAGTCAGTGCTTTAAAGCGATAATTTAGCAAACACTACTCCTTTACTCCTTTAAATTCTCCTCTCATTTTCAGTTATACTTGTCAAGATGGCCATTTTGACAATTTTGTGTGAATTTGACCTAAGCCATGAGAGACGACTTTGTGCATGCTTTGTCATAAATTTTATGCAGTCCTGCATTGTACAGGTATACAGTTGTGCTCAAAATTATTCATACCCTTGGTAAATATGATCAAAGGAGGATGTGAAAATAAATCATTATCATTAATCCTTTTGATCTTTTATTTTAAACATTTACAAAAATCTAACCTAGCATTGGAGAATAAAATGGGAGGGAAATCTCATAATGAAATAGATGTTTTTCTCTAACACACAATGGCCACAATTAATCATACCCTTTTATTCGATACTTTTTACAACCTCCTTTTGCCAAGATAACAGCTCTGAGTCTTCATCTATAATGTTTGATAAGTTTAGAGAACATCTGACAAGAGATCAGGGAGCATTCCTTCATCTTCTCTTTAGTTCACCCTATTTATTTTCTATAGGGTTCACATCAGGGAACTGGGTTGTTGGTTTTGTTCTCAGTGACCCATTTTTGTTTTGATTTTGATGTTTGTTTGTGGATCATTTTCCTGTTAGAAGTTCCAACCACGGGCCGTTCTAGCATGGACAGTCAGGTTTATTTTTTTTGTATTTGCTAGAATCCATGGTACCATCTATCTGAACAAGATATCCAGTATCTCTGGCATAAAATAGGCCCACAACATTAAAGATACAGCAGTATATTTCATTGTACACGAGGTACTTTTTATCCCAGTGTGCACCAAACCCATCTTGAGTGTTTGCTGTTAATCATAAAGGTTTTTGTTTGTTTGTTTAATCTGACCATAGAAGCCAGTGCCATTTGAAGCTCCAGTAGAGTCTAGCAAATTAATATGCCGGAGTTTGTTTCTGGATGAGAAAGTTTTCTTTTCTAGATTTTTCTTCAAACCCTCCCAAACAACATGTGGTGATGTAGGTGCTTTTTGATCATTTGTTTAGGCTTTCTGAACCCAAGACTTAACTATTTTCTGCAGTTCTCCAGCTATGATCCTTGGAGAGTCTTTGGCCACTCAAACTATCCTCCTCACCTTGCTTTAAGACAAAACAGACCCACATCCTCTTCCAGGCAGATTTGTAACATTTTCAAGTCGAATGGAAATTCTTAATTATTGCCCTGATGGTGGAAATAGGAATTTTTAATGCTTTAGCTCTTTTCTTACAGCCACTTTCTAATTTGTGAAGTTCAACCATCTTTTGCTGCACATCTGAAATATATTATTTGATTTTACTCACTGTGATCAATGATTAAGAGAATTTGGCCTTTGCGTTCCTTCATATTTATATTCTTGTGAAAAAGGAGGCCAAGGCTGGATAATTTCTTAGTCACAGTCAATGTTCTTAGTCACCCTGGTGTGATAAATGCAAATATAAAAGGGAATATACTTCAGAGATATTTTAATCAATCATTTCTAGGGGTACCAATTATTTTGGCCATTGTTTGTGTACTAAAGAAAAATATTTATTTCATAATATGATTTTCCACCACTTTTTTACGTCAATTAAAGGTTAGATTTTTTTGAATGAAAGATCGAATGGATAAATAATGTAAACTTATTTTCACAGCCTTCTTTGATCATATATACCAGGGGTATGAATAATTTTGAGCACAACTATTTACCCATCGCGATAAACAATATAACAAAATCTTCATTGACTGACACTTCTCATCATAGCGCTCAGCCTTAGTCCTCCTGATCTGTGTTTATCCTCCATGTTTCTGTGTCTCTCATGCAGGACTGCTGTACATAAAACTTATGTTAACCATGTTGACAAATATTTGAAGATCATGGTTACACTACACACTATACACTAGAGCTGCACGATTCTGGATAAACTGAGAATCAGGATTTTTTTTTTTCTTCAAATAGAGATCACGATTCTCCCATAATTCTAAACAAAACAAAATAATGTGTAATTTACTAGAGGCTGTAACAAAAAAAATAACTTCTGTAGTCTATTTAAAAATGTTTAATTAATCTGAATGAATTATTTTTTTTAAATTGTTTGAATGAATGATTCAATGACTCGCTCATAATTACTTCACTTGTTTCATTACTGGATGAATCAGCAGTTTTGAAGGAATCTCTTGAATTAATGATTCATTGACAAAAAAATTAACAGTCACTTGTCGTCACCTAGTGGCACACCAATTTACAATTACTTTCAAAAGGTGATCTGCTCTATTTTGATCGATATACCATAGACATCAGTATTTTTTCCCTAACTATATACTTTTATCCCATTACTTCAGTGATGATATGAATGATTGTAAGACTGAAATTAAACTGTGGTTAAAAAAAAGACTGTTCCATACCTAAACATGATAACTGCTCTTTCTGTCAGCGGCAGCACGAAAGCAGATTTGAATGTTGTGGCCAGTTGCAGAAAAGGTTTAGTGTAGTCTTACAAGTTATTTTTTTCTTTTCTTTAAGACTGATTACCCTTTGGATAACTGCAAGTTGATGAAACTCATACTTAAGACCCTGTCTTAACATAGAGGCTAAGTTTATGCAACTGGCCCCACTGATATGACTTTGCCAAAGGTGAATTTTAGAAACAGGAGAATCGTCGTCATTTGGAAGTAAGATTGTCTGGGTGTTTGAATTGAGATCACGATCTTGTAATGATTAATTGTGCAGCTCTAGTATACACACACAAAAAAAAAAATCTGGTGCAATTGACATTTTATATTGGTGCAATGATACATATTTTTCCATATCGCCCAGCCCTAATTTGGCAAATCAATAAAGTGGGGTCCAGAAAATATAACTTAATACTGACAACTGGTAGATAAACTGTTAGCACCATTTCAAACCTAAAACTATGAAATCTGTAAACGAGCTTATGAGATATCCGCATGAACTATGATTGCCAGGTTGGACACTGGAATTTTGAGAGGAAAACTAAGAAAGTTGTCATTCTTCAATAATAAGTTGAAGAGTGCCATACTTTGCGTGCACCTTCAGAAGTTAAGATCTTCTGCAGTACTGCACAAAAGCCAACCTCAATGACATACATTTGTTCATGGAAATTTGCTGTTAGAACAAAGATCAGCAGGGCTCCTTTCAAAGATTGAGGTGAAAGAGAAAAGCAATTTTTGTGAAGATTAAATATGAAGCTTCAACAGGGAATTGTGATTGCCTCACAGACAAAGCAAACGTCATGCAGACGATATCTAGCATGCTAAAAAGGCAACAGAGGCAACAAGGGTCACGTGACAATGTGCAGGAATGCTCAGCAAAGCAGAAAGGAACTGCAGAGTGAGCGTAACACAGCATGGTTCGACAATGTCAGTCAAATGAACAAAAGCAATGCAGAAAGTTGTAGCAGCGCACTGGGTAAGAGATGACTTGTACCCGTATGAATGAGGCTGTGTCGCTGAAGGTGGTATCTTTGGAAAAATCTCATGTCACACATGGTGCAAGCATATGGTTTGACCCCTAAACGCAGAAAAAATATAAATAAACTGTCTTCAAATTGTAGTTCTGCACAACATCATATGACAGCTTACTCAAAAGTACAGCAATTCTGCTAACTAGTACTTCTACTAACTAGTACTGCTAACAGAAGCCTGTTTAAATGGATTTATATTTATAAATATCTAAAAGTTATTCTGACATTTTCAAATAAGTCTAAAAGCCTAGTACTGTATTCTTCAGCATCATTTCAAATTAACTTTTTTTTTGGAGCTTGGGTCAACTTTCTAATTGCTCAAACACTCAAAGAGAGAGAGAGAGAGTGAGTGAGAGAGAGAAAGAGAGATAGAGATATTTAAAACATGGTGTGAATAGCTTTGGTGCAAAAAATATTTGCAAGTATTTTAGACTTGTATTTTAGAGGTGTCATTCTACTTGGTGTGAAGAGACCTTAAAAAATAAATAAAATACAGGTTTTTGTTCTGTGTAGACGCACTATGATCTGTAACTCTGTTTATGAGTATCCATTTTTGGATTTATATAATTAAAAAGAGTAATGAGAGCACCCTACAGCATTTTTTTACCATACATCAAAAACAGCATCTAAAAAACAATAATGAAGAAAAAACAATTGTGACTTTGATATTACAGTTAATGTAAATAAAGATGATGCTTGTGTCATAAAATTTTGCTATTACATTTTTAAAAAGTGCTATAGTGTAAAAAGTAAATATTGAAGAATTGTTTTAGAAATAATGTCCAATGTAACGACACATACCAGTATGAGTGAGGCTGTGCCTCTCCAAGTGGTAACGTTGGAAAAACCGCATGTCACACATGGAACAAGCATACGGCTTCACCCCTAAATGCACAGAGTGGCAAATTCAATGATCGTCTACACAGAATCTAAACCTTGCTCAAATGTCCTCATAACAAATATAAAGCTTTATACACCCACAAGGGTTTAGCTGATTCAAGATAAAGTACATGATTTTTGCTTTAGTGCCTACTTCAGATTAATATGCAAACATTTAGTTTGGATTCATGCAGTGTTCATGAAATGTTGTTTGATAAAATGTGTCTGATCAGTGATCACCACTGGGAAACAAGTCTGACAGCATTAAATAGTCATTTAACTAAGGTGCAAACTAGGGATGCTCATTTTAACCAGTTAACCGACTAAGAATTTATTCGTTTTCTTAATTTATTATTTAAGTAAAAATATATTTCTTGTATAGGCCTAGTTATTCGTTTTACATTATATATACATTAGGGGTGGCACGGTACATGTATTCGTACCGAACCGTCACGGTACAGGCATCTCGGTTCGGTGCATGATGCCTTACGACGAATACAGGCAATTCACCCTCAATCCAGAAGGGATTCTGTTGTTTGCTCATTTTTGCGCATGTAAAATAAATAACAGGTCACAGACACTTATCCTTTCTAATTTAAAATAATCTTGTCGGTTAATGGTTAATAATCGGTTAACGAGCATCGGCTGTCGGTTAGGAGAAATAACCAAAATGAACATCCCTAGTGCAAACATTACATGTACAGGCTTGACATAAAAACTGCACTACAGAACTTTGGCCTCTCTATTGCCATCTGTGGCTGCAACATAAAATGACACGTCACTTGTGGAGCAGTTATTGTCTCTTATGATCATCATATCAGAGCAGCTCTAAAGCTTCATCTGACTCGACAGCTCAGTTTGAATTAATATTAAATGCTTATTGGAGAGATTCAGGCTAAGGCAAGAACATGAATTTCAAAACTTTTTTAAAAAAAATTACATATTTGCTAAATATTGTAATTTAGTTAATTTTTAGCAAAAACAAACAAACAAACAAATAAATTAACAAATAAATTAAGTCTTATATAGTGCAGCTTTAAGAAAACATTTGTTCTGTTCTAGTATTTGGATTTTAGATCATACAAGTCCAATAATTCATCACTCACATACAAATAAACTATCTTATCAAATGACAAATTTGAAGGTAACAGTTGCTATTTAAAGACAAAATGCACAGGAACAAGTCGTACCAGTGTGAGTGAGGCTGTGTCGTTCCAAATGGTAGCGCTGAATAAATCTCATGTCACACACGGCACAAGCAAACGGCTTTTCTCCTGTGATAAAGGCAGAAATTTGAGTGAAAAACAGTGAAACACTAACATGTCACCACAATCTAACATGATAAATATATGTGTGAATAAAAAGTGGATAACTCTTGTACCTAAATGTATAGAATTTTAGCAGATATAATAATGTATGCATATAAGTATATTAATAGCATATGCTGTATGTACACCTCTTTACAAGTCAATACAGCTGTAATATTCATACCAGTGTGAATGAGAATGTGTCGCTTCAGGTGGTATCCACTCCTGAAGGCCCCGTAACAGTGATCACAGATAAAGTTCTTCTGGACTTTTGAAAGTGGACAATTTCCATTTTCATCCACAACCGCCTACCAGGAAAATGAATGAAAGACATTTTAATCACACTGATCGCAATTTTCAATGGACTGGAATTTGCAATGTTCAAAAAGGAAACAGAAGAACCACAGAATTATCTAAAACATTATCCATACACTATATCCCAGACCTTCTGAAGCTACACAACAGCTTTGTGTGAGGAACAGGCTGAAATGTACTCACTCACAATCTTAAATAGGTCACAACTTTGAACAATGTTCCTTTTTAAAAAAGGTAACTTTTTGCATCCCTGCTACTATTGCATGATTATTACATAAGAATCTATATCACATCACGAGTTTATTATACGTCTTGTTTATTTTTTTTCAGTTTTAAATACATCATACATTTCACACTAAAATGCATGAAACACTGACGAGGTACGCATCACAAAATCATGTATTCCAGTTAGAAAATTTTAAATCGGTTGACAGTCACCCCCAAGTGAAATCAAGTCACAGAGCAGTGGCAAATATCAATTATGTAACATTGCTTTTTGAATGTCTTCAAATTTGGGGAAATGTGCCTTATGGATGATCCACCACCATGAGCACAAATCAATAGAATGTGGACTTTATTTTACCTCATCTAGTGTACTGATTCCTTATAGGCTTCTTTATATATTTTAAAAAATAAAACCAAAGACTTATGCACTCTCTCTGTCTATATTATGAAAACTGGCAAAACAAATTAAAAATATTATAACAGTGAAATTCCTAATAGTAGGCTACTGACTTCACTACGAGTGTCTACTACGGCTACTCACAAATCAGGTAAACGACTGGACCTCATCTACACACGCTACTGCTCCACTGACAACACATTATTAACTCCGCTGCACACCTCAGACCACTTCCTCATCACTTCTAACCTCACACTAACTCCTGACATAGCACACGCTCCTTCGCAGGTCACCTTTCGACATAACCTACACTCGCTCTCTCCCTCTCGCCTATCCTCAATGGTTTCATCCGCACTACCTTCACCCTCTCAGTTTTCAGCACTCGACACAAACAGTGCTACTGACATTCTTTGCTTCACTCTAACATCTTGCTTAGACAACTTTTGCCCCCTTTCATCCAGACCAGCACGCGCTACCCCCTTTGCCCCCTGGTTGTCCGATGTTCTCCGTGAACATCGTGCTAAACTAAGAGCTGCAGAGAGGAAATGGCACAAATCCAAAAACTCTACCGACCTTAGTGTGTATCAGTCACACCTCTCTTCCTTCTCTGCAAATGTCTCCACTGCTAAAATGACATACTACCACAACAAAATTAACAACTGTTCAGACTCTTGCGCACTCTTCAAAACGTTCTCTTCTCTTCTCTGTCCTCCTCCCCCTCCTCCTTCATCAACTCTTACAGCTGATGACTTTGCAACTTTCTTCACAAATAAAACAAAAACCATCAGTGACCAATTCCTCACACCACAAACTAATAATAACTTCATAACGACAAATACACAATCTCTCACCTTCTTTTCTCCTCTCTCGGAGACGGAGGTTTCCAAACTCATCCTTTCCAATCATCCCACTACTTGTCCGCTAGATCCTATCCCCACTCACCTCCTTCAAGCCATTTCTTCTTCGGTCATACCTGCGCTTACTCACATTATCAACACCTCGCTTCACACTGGTACATTTCCCACAGCATTTAAGCAGGCTCGGGTAAGCCCACTGCTTAAAAAACCTGCTCTAAATTCAGCACTTTTAGAAAACTACAGACCGGTATCCCTTCTTCCATTCATTGCAAAGTCACTTGAGCGAGTTGTGTTCAACCAACTCTCTCTGTTTCTTGCACAGAACAACATTCTGGACAACAACCAATCTGGCTTCAGAAGTGGACACTCAACTGAGACTGCCCTACTCTCGGTTACAGAGGCCCTGAGACTGGCAAGAGCAGCTTCCAAATCCTCTGTACTCATCTTGCTGGATCTGTCTGCTGCCTTTGACACAGTTAACCACCAGATCCTCATGTCCATCCTCAGAAAGATGGGCATCTCAGGAACCGCCCTCCTGTGGTTCGAGTCTTACCTCTCAGATAGGTCCTTCAGGGTGTCTTGGAGGGGTGAGGTTTCAAAGTCACAACTTCTTGCTACTGGAGTTCCTCAAGGCTCAGTGCTTGGACCACTTCTCTTCTCCATCTACATGTCGTCATTAGGATCGGTTGGTTATTCAGAAGCATGGCTTTTCCTACCACTGCTATGCTGATGACACTCAACTCTACTTCTCATTCCAACCAGATGATCCGACGGTAACTGATCGCATTGCAGCCTGTCTGAGTGACATTTCTAGCTGGATGATGGACCATCACCTTCAGCTCAATCTTTGCTAAGACAGAACTGCTCGTGTTCTCCGCCAACCCATCATTTCACCACAACTTCTCTATACAGCTGGGTTCGTCAACCTTAAATGTAAATGTAATAGTAATTCCAAATTGCAAATCCTATGTTTCTCTGTTCAAACAACAGCGGTTGAGTAAGTGCATTTATTCAGCTTTCACAATCGCAAACAATACAGTCGAGATCTCATGACAGAACACAGACTGGCTGAGTGACACACATAGATCGCTAAACTCCAGCTTGTTTGTCGAGATGGTCCTCACTGCAGAACACAAGATCCAGGGGGCGGAGTTGGATCTAGATCCAACTCCTCCCACCTTACATAGACCTAAACCTACCCGTCTCCAACCCCTGATCCCTAAACCCACCCATCCCCACCCCTAAACCTACCCATCCCCACCCCTAAACCTACCAATCTCCACCCCCTGGAAGTGGATCCAACCCCGCCCCCTGGATCTTTGTTCTGCAGTGAGGGGCTACTGTGTTTGTCGTGATTTCAGATCATCGGCGGCGGCGTCCGCAATGAGCGAGTACGTGCGCATGGTTGCCAGGTAGCTTAAAATAAACAAAACACCAGGCAGAAAATGTATCCTTGTAACAGGGAATCTCTGATTCGGGGATTTGAACTCTTGATATCTGGCAACCGCACAAATGAAAGCTACCTCACGTCTCTTGCGCGGTAACTGTGCGTTTACACCGCAAGCGGCGAGAGCATCAAAATTCGCCCTGGCCGCCCTGCCAGCAACGCTGTAGAAAGATTTGTGGCCGCTCGGCCGTAGATCGGATGCTTGTCTTGTATTTAAAGGGGCAGCAAAGCAAACAAGCTTGCTGATCTTGTGCACAGTTAACCTCATGAAATATTTTAAATGTGAAAGTGAGAAATTGATCCATGGAAAGAACTTTATTGTAGTTACATGTTTGCTAACGAAATAAACCAATTAAAAGCCATTTGTGTGGTGTGGATTTATGTTCATGGTTAAGTGCTAGTCTAATTTCAACATTATAGGAGACATTTACTAGCCTTGGTCTTTAATTAACACTAATTTGTGTGCAGCCTACATTACAAACTGTCCAGATTGAAGTGTAGCCTTTAATGCAATTGGTCAAATCGGTGTTGTTTTGAGCAAATTAATTGCATTCCTGCTGAAAAAATAACCGTTCTAGCGGGAAAATGTCCCCTATAAATAGTTATATAATTAACCTTTCCTCCATTTTGCTTGGGAACTAATGTGGTCGGAACCAAAGTTTACAGGACTGCGTTCTCTGGAATCCTCTCAAGCGGAGGACTTCTACATTCCGATTGGTTGCCGCCGAACCGCATCATAGCTCATTACCATAAAGTTGACTTGATTTCAACTCTCCTCGATGCTCTCATCGTCCAAAGTGCGCTGCGCTGCTCTCGCCGGAGCTCGCCGCCGGCTCTCATTGAAAATGAATGACTTCCGGCCATGACGCTCTCGCCGCCTGCAGTGTGAACGCACAGTAACACTTAAGGGGATGTAATATTGGACGTTCGGCGCGTTCTTAAGGGAAAGTATGCTTGAATTTGAAATATTCGTTATTCACGATATTTTAAAATTTGACATCGTCATCATAATTATTGCGATATTATCACTAATATTCGATATATCGCCCAGCCCTAATGCACAGTATTGCATAGCTCATGCCAAAATGAAATTTGTCATTATTTACACATGGCCATGTTATTCTAATGCTGTATTACTTTCTTTATTGAACAGACACAGAACAACGCATTTTATGAAAGCCAGAGGGGTCCAAAACAAAACTGGACCACAATAACTTTTATTATATAAGAAACACACACTCTTAAGGCCTGTTCACACCAAGGACGTTAACTATAAAGATAACGATAAAGATATAGTTCTAAAAATCGTTCTCAATATGAAAGAATAGAAGAGTCCACACCACAGCTATAACGATAAAGGCACAGAGAAACGATATCATTGGAATCACTTTCAGAACAACTTTTTCCAGCTGATGAACGATACAAACATTGACACCCAATCAGAATCCATCCTACTATAACGAGCTGGAGAATTTAAAGCGGCAGACGAGCATGAGCTTAGAATAAAGTTTAAACAGTAGATATCGTCCGCTGGTGTGGACGCTAATATCTTTATCTTTATATTTATTGTTCTTGGCACTGGGCTTTAAAATTGTATGTTCTTTCATGTTTCACAAAATAAAGAAATGCATACAGGTTTTGAATAACATGAAAGTGACAATTTCCATTTCTGGGTGAACTATTAGGTTAAATGCACATAGTATAAAAAGACATGCATACACATGACTCACACACAACAGAAAAACCTAACAATAAATGTCACACATAAAAGAACCAAAACTTAAACTAAATAGCCAAGTACCAAACTTCACAAAAGCAGATCTGCGTCATTGCCAAAAATCAAAGCCCTTTAAATCACAGTAGATACTGGTGCTGTGAAAACACAATAACAGTTATTGTGCTACAGCGTTCCCCTCCCTTTACAGACCGCCCCACCCCCCTGACCAAAACCATCCATCTCCTCCCCCACAACCACACAAACACACCATTACCATACAGGAACAGCCCGTTTAAATGCTTGCAATGTCACATCGGAAGATTTTTTTTAATATATAAAACTCTCATACGAAAATCTTAAATGTCTCACAAAAAGCAGTGATTTCAAGCAAACTTTGCGTGATAAATGGCCGACTGGCAATTCATTCACAGGACTGTGACACACTACACTACACCCCCACACACTGACCTTCCCTGCTTGCCCGTCCTGCTCTCTCACTTTTGAGGGTGTTCCCGACTTCCTGTTCTTTTTCTTCAGCTGCATGTCTTCATTGGGTCTCATTTCCTTCTCATCCAGCAGTCGGGGAGCTGTAAAATCACCCTCCTTCCGCAGAAGCTACAGACACACAAACACATAAATCACAAATGTTTGTAAACCTACGAAGCCACCTCTGCGTTTTAATACAACACTATAAAATAAACACATTTTTTTATAATCTTTTACATTTTACCAACAAAGTGAATGAATGCATCTAAGTTTTTATTTTGTGCCAATAATTACAGGCTTATATGTAGAGGTCAAGGTTTTTATTTAATTATTTATTTATTTTTTATAAGGCAATACCAATAACTGGGTAGTTGATACAACATTTTAGGTTTTGAACCTATATCCGTATCTTTGAACCTATATCCTATCTGGGTGCTATAACTTATCAGCATTTCTTTCAATTTCTAACCTGATTTTTGCCTTTACCAGTTTATTTTAAATGGCCCTTCTGTGCAAGAAGAGTAAAAAAGTACAATATTCAATGTAGTGTTTTAAACAATATGAGATTATTAAAGACCCATGTATAATTATTAACGAAATAAAGATAAAATAATTAGCAAAATGCTAGTTTCAGATGAAATATAGAGTGTCACATTGTAGGACATGTCCAACATTACTGAATTTAAATGTATACTTATTTTACACACTTTTTAATCAAAATCACTATGTTTAAAAACATTTAATCATTTAGCAGACGCTTTCATCCAAAGCAACCTACAAATGAGGATGATAAAAGAGGACAAGAACAGTTTTGTAATATGTAAAGATGTCTTTGGCGTTTTTCGAAAATTAGTTGTTTGAGTTTTTTTCCAGATGGCACAAAATAACCAATTTAACCAAAAATTACTAATTTGCAACTAATCACAAATCTATTAGAGAAGCAACGATTACAATTTTCTTTGCTGATTCCAATTTCTGATTTTTTGTAAGTGTGACCTGCCGATACCGATTTTCTAAGAACTACAATTGACAGCACATAGAAACAAAAATCTATATATACAAAAATTATTTACATAAAATAAATGATTAAACATTACAATTCCCCCGGTCAAAAGTTACAAATGTTCTCTCATTAAAATAACTCAAAATAAAGTGCTCTGTGACTAGAAAGAGGTACAAATAACAATTAACTGAAAATGAGCTGCTGTATATAACGAAACAGATGTCCCACTATGTTTATAAATGGTTATTTTCCCTAACTTTCTTAAATGTGTCATCTTTCACTTCAAATTCATACATTGTTTCAAATAATTCAGTTCAGCATTTGAAGAAGCATTAGATATATTTACACAGACTGTTTGATGAAGCTGAGGTGCCATAAAAGCATTTACACTGCAAACTTTCAAATGCATAAATAATTTTATAAGATAAATGTTTTAAAATTAATGTTTTTTGAACATACAAATAAGAAATGTTGCGAAAAATGCTATGATGCTTTTAAATATGACACCAAGCCACCAGTAGGTGGAGACAAATCAGTGAGTCATTTAGTCATTCATTCAACCGATTCGTTCAAAAGGCTGAACTGTCTTTAGAGTGGGTTACTGAATCATTGACTCACTCGATTTGTTAAAAAAACGTGGATTCATTCAGTAACGAAACACCGCTGCTTTGCTCTGAGACGCAACAGTTCTGATGTGGCTTTGATTGGAACGATTTTCGTCAGTGAAATTGAGCAAAAACAGTCAATATTAAGTCTAAAATGTAAGTCACGTAATTTGAACTTTTGTTTATTGAACTACTATTGTATAAAATCAGTGTTGCAATCGCGTTAATATTCGGGGAAACATCTTGGCTGTGTAATGTTGCTTATCTATATCATATATTATAAGTATATAATATATGATATAGATAAGCTTTTTTTTTTTACTGGAGTATGCATCTATAACTTTCTGTGTGTGCTGTTGCTCTCATTTGTAATGATTTCTGCACGAGTCTCTCTCTCACATCAGACATGCTGTGCAAGCCTCATCTGGCAGGACATAAATACATTATCAGTCCCCGTTTACACTGAATGCAATAAAATCAGAATCATTCTTGCGCGAAAATTTTTGGTGGCCAAGTTTCAGTGCTTCCCTGGTTATTTTTTTTAATTGACGTTTTAATCAGGCTTCTGTCAGGTCAGGCAAGTAAAATTCTCTCTCACTTGCCCCTATAAAAAATCTACTTGTCCCAGACGAGCATTAATCGAGCCTTGTGGTTCCCCTATGGTTTACTGTGGCCCTATACGTATTACAAATTGCAAATTTTGTGTGTCCTCTTTATTCACAGGGAAGAACTTCCACGCCAACGACAAGTTTACATACGGATGTGAGCATATGTGTAACATCCAAACAGACCGGCTCGGAAGCAGCGGACTGATCGGCAGATCATGCGGAAAAACGGCTAATTCCGGTCCCCGATTGATCAGTGCAGCTCTAAAATCTATAGCTTGAAGGTGTCTCCTAACCAGTGGAGGGCAGGTCATGCTCGTTGGTAAGACCATATGTCCTTGCATCCCACGATCCTGCGCATCCCTCTGGGCTGAACCGTGGCCTGAAGCCGGACCCAATGGGGACATCATTTTCTTAGGAGCAGCAATGGAACTGGCCTGCATCAGAGCCATGCTGGACAGCACCGCTTCACATCCCAACAGCCCTGCCTTAAAAAACAACATCAAGACAAAGAATGAGCTGCTGCTGCTGCTGGAAGTGTAAACTTTATGTGGTAATCAGTTAGCACTAATGGATTTGGGACTCGAATTAAAGCGAAAATCCAAACTCTAATAACCCAATAGAGGAAAATAACATACATGCCCTGAAGTGTGAAACATGTAGAGAACTAACCCATTTCATGTGGTCCCGGACCGAGCTGCCGGGTATGTGTGACATGGTGGTGGACAGCAGTTGAGGGACAGGCGAGATGTGTAGATGAGACGTCAGTTTGGACCAAGTGTCACGCAAGTCTCACCGAACTCTACCATGGGGCAGCAATGTCTTTTCTTTGCGGTGACAAAGATGAATTAGAGTAGAAACATGAGACATTCACAAAGCAATCAGGTCGGGTAACACAACAATTACAGGCTTTCATCCACTGGAGGCAGCACTTAAACCCATAAATCGCTTTGAATACAAAGAATTTGCTAGGCCTAAAACTCAAACTGTGTGTGATGTAAATTTTAGATGATGTTGATTACATAAATGTGTCAATTTGTGTTCAATGTGTCACTGTTTACATTCATCCTTATTTGATAGCAGCTCTGGCTCCTGGGCATAGTGAAAATGAGACTTTATCCCAAAGATCTTGAGCCTGATTATCAAAAGTCTGGGAGTTCTTTAAACAGATACGTAATAAAATGGTGCTCTGCATGCTTGGTAAAAGTGAAATGGCCTACGCAGCAAAACTGCTAACACAGGAGCATCTCAAAATAAAACATCCTTGGGCTCCGACTTCAAAATTACAAAACAGACTTTTATTTGGACTATTTGGTCAGACTTTTGGTTGGTAGCCAGTGCCTGGGATTCTTCATTGCCTCCTTATCTGTCATGTTTCACACAAAGACTCAACCAAGACTGCCCAGAGCAGATGCTAATGGCTAGTATGGTTCCTGCTATTTGCAATTTGTAACCTATTTATACGCAGATAGACCTATGAAACTAAACAATGTAGAATTATACTAACCTTATGCTCAAAACCGATGTTGGCAAAATTTAGCCAATAAATAATGCAAGTGCATTTCCAATTACAGTCAGCACTAGACATTGTAGTAAATCATCCTTAAGGTTCACAGTAACAAATGGCTGAATATACAAGCACTGGAATACGGTCGTCCGTGCTTAACACAGTGGTGTTCATACAGAATTTTTTTTAATTTTTATTTTTATTTTTTTCCTATAACCAAACTGAAACTTTTGGGAAACCTGAGCTGTTTGAAGAGTTGCGGTTATTATTCATTGGTAAGTTTACCAAAAGATTACTTGACTAAAATAATCACTAGATTTGATGGCGAAAAAAGATTGTAAGATTAACCGACTTGTCAGAAAAATAGATAGATTAATCGATTAACCACAGGCCACTGTTTCGGTCGAAGATGAGACTGAAATGACAACAACATTACTGAATAGCAACCATAGATGTTCATATTTTTGAGTGTTTGTTTAAAGAATTTAAAAGATCTCAACAACTCTAATGCACAACAGAAAAGAAGCGCAGACACTGGACAAAGACAACACTTTTCTAGTTTGTGCGCATCGACTATTTGATTTTGCACATGTGATCAAATGGACTACTTTGAAAGGCTATGCATCTGCCAGTACACATACACTAAATATTTTGATCAATACAAATTTGGCTTAAATGAAAATGACCAAATTGATATTTTTGACTTTAAATTTTAATTGGATGAAGCATTTTGAAGCTCCTGCGAAATGCCAATGAACACACACCTGGACTGCAAATTCAATGTATGCTCGAAACTGCTATGCATCTGTAACTAACTAGCGGTACATAGAATAACTCAATTTGTATGATTAATAAAATGTCACTATTTATTGACAAATAGTGTCTTATATTGTTGTTGTCAGCAATTTATAAAAGCAGCAATCCATGCAGCGCTGTTACAGTGATTTTCCCAAATTCATGCTCAGTGCTGTCCTGCATCATTGCTTTAGCTTCAGTCTTCTAAAATGTTAAATATCTGTTTCTAGAAGTATACGAGGTTAAGTCCAATACAAATTTATTAAATTAATTCTAACCAAATTAAAGACATCTTTGTCGGATTTTAAGTCAAAGCCTGTTTGACTAGTACATTAATCAAATAAAAATCCTTGTGGGCGCACACAGGAAAGAATATGTAAGCATATGAGGCTTCAGATCTATTTCTCTCAACCTT